>OY744557.1:11752876-11961339 GCA_963556235.1 Cryptophagus acutangulus
AACCAATTTATTTGCGAACATTTATTTTGATTATGTTAAATCATTGTAAATAAAATCCATTTTATAATGAATATTTAATTGCGAAAAGGACTAAAAATAATAATTATTATTATGTTTGTTTTTAGAAATAACTTTGTAATTTGTGCGGCTATCTGGAAATGTACAAACAATTTCGAGAGCTGTGTACATTTGTTTTTCTGTGATCAATAAAATAGATTATAATATAAACTAAAACCTTGTAATTTAATTGTCTTATCATTGTCCCGTTCCATTCATCGTCCATACATGTGTAAATAAATAGTCGATTTTCGATATACATAATTGAAGGATCATTTCAACTCAGGCGTGCTGGAACCCAAGTAGCCTTTCAAATCCTTTAAAGTCGATTTCACTAATTTCGCTCGAACGGTTTCGGCGTTAAGTCGCTGATAAGCGGTGTAGCGATGACATCCGCCGAAACTGTAATAATAATTACCGCCTTCGCTGCCAGTGATCCATAGAACGTCAATTGGAGGCACTTGGTCGGCGGTGTCCGGATTCGACAACGTCTTCATAAGCGATCTAACTTTGCGCTCTTCGATTTCGGCTGGAAACGGGCGAATTATTGCCGATAGCGGCATTTCGTGCACCTCGGTAATGTTGCCAGCATGAATACTCGACATTGCTATCTAAAATGCAACGCTATTAAATTGTATCTTACCGCTGGAATTAGTGAGTCAAACCTCTTGTTCTTCGGAGAAATTGAAGTAATCTAACAATTCCGATGTCGCAAGGTTTTGTTTTTCAATAATACATTATTTACGGCCAATCTAGTGGGGGAAGTGTATTGAAAATAAACATGATAATTAATTAAGTAAATACAATGCATTAGGATGATTAACCTGAATAATTCCGTATAACAATGGCTGTTCCGTTTTAGTAATTATTCAAGACTTCCGAATTTGAATTTGTAAATTAATTCACCGAAATTCAAATGTTTGACCAATCAAAGCAGTCAAAATTCGTACATTCGGCCAATCAGGCAGTCGACTTGGGGCGCACTAATTTACAGCTGGAAAGAGCGGTTTCCAGTGCCACGTGGACGTGCATATTTACAGAACTCAATCTCATAGTTAAATATGGTACCGGTAGATGGCGCCATACTTTCTAATAGACCGCCATTCAACATACATTTTCTGTTCTCCTACTTCATGAATTTAAATGTTCGTTCTTTACATTCTAAAGTGCAATCAGTTTTGATCGATTTTGAATTACAAGAAAAATCGAGAGAAAAAATGTGCCTGCATTTTTGCGTGCTGATACAGATTACCAAATTTGGTAAAAATAAAAGCAAAAAAATGCAACAAATTTTTATAAAGTAATTTTTATAATAAATATTTGCGTTTGTAGAAGAGTATTCTATTTAAATAGTTTTTAAACGCAAACAATCAGTGCGTAAATTAATTAGCAAAACGTATTAATTTTTCTGCATAGGCAACCAGCAATACATTTCAATTAATATTACATACCTGACGTCTTAGGAACTAAAGTCCACATTGGAAAGCGCCCCTGCATTGTAACAAAAGCGCATGCGCAGCAAATATTTCATCATCGATGATGACAGACGTCAGCTGTCAGATCAGATGTAAATACGATTTAAATGGCAATTTTTCAACGAAAATTGTGATTAATGTAGTTTATTATACAAATAAATATAATGGAAACGTGTAGATTATGTTTAATGAAAGGCGAAGTGGATAATTTCGTCACAATAAACACAAGCGACAATAATACCTTGACGAAAATCCAAAATTGTGTTTCAATTGAGGTTAATATTATAAAATAACAACTATCTATTGTAAACAATTGTTGCCTTACAGATCGAAGAGAATGACAGCTTACCAAAAACGATTTGCTTTAATTGCGAGGAAAAACTCAACACCTTGTACAATTTTAAGAATATGTGCTTGAAATCCGATGAACTTTTAAAATCGCAACTGCTCGACGATATCAAAAGCAGCGAACAAATTAGCAATCAATCCGATTACGAGGCGGACTCCGAAACCGAATGTGATCTTCTGAATGCCACTGACGAGTCTTTTTTTACGGTAAGCGTACTTGAGCTTAAATAATTCAGGTTTAATTGTGTTTTAAAGGATTATGCAGAGTACCAGCAATGCATCTATAAATGCGGCATCTGCTGTGAAGAGTTCAGCAATTGCTTTGATTATTTGGATCATCAGCCAGAGCACGATGGACAATCAGTATTTGAATGTGATAAATGTACGGAGATATTTAGTACGCGACAAGACTTGTTCGTTCACGATAAACAGCATCGTCGTCCTTGCCCCGAATGTGGCAAACTGATCTTGAAAACGAGCATGAAGCTGCATTTAGTGCAACACACTGATCGTCACATGTAAGAATTTATTTATTTTGTTTTCGATGTGCGTTTGAATCATAAAAATCAGTAAATGAATGGCTGAGTAAAGGCTTGTATCAAGGAAAGTTTTCGTGTATGTTTGGTTGCATTTCTTTTATACAAGTCCGCAAATAGCGTACGCAATGTTGGTTGCCTACGTTTGCATTTTGAAAACTTTAAACGAAAATGCTCCTCTAGGTGTCCGAAATGCTCGCATCGCTTTGCATCACGCGCCACCCTCCAACAACACATTGTAACCGTACACACAAACATTCGCGATCATGTGTGCGACGCTTGCGGTAAACGATTCGCCTCGAAAACATCGATGAATGTGCATTTGAAGACGCACAGCGAAGAGCGTTTGTACACGTGCAAACTGTGCAATTATGCCGGCAGAACATCGTCGGCGATTTACATTCATATGGCGACGCATGCAAATGAGGTGCACGTGTGCGAGGTATGCTCCAAGTCGTTTAAAAGCAACCGAAACTTAAGCGATCATATGCGACGCGTGCACAGCAAAGAGAAGAAGCATCAGTGTAATTACTGTGAGAAGAAGTTTGTGGATAGGTACATGTTGATGGTGCATGTGCGATCGCATACTGGCGTCAGACCGTTCAAGTGTAATCTCTGCGACAAGGCGTTTATCCGGTCGGATAGTCTGAAGGAGCATATGGTGGTTCATGGCACGCGGGTGCTGTATGACTGTGAGAGTTGTGCGAAGAAGTTTCAATCGAAAAGGGGCGCCGCACGACATCATTGCTCATTAATGCCGTAAATATCAAGATCTCGAATATCATTGTTAAAGTACAAATAATTATTACGTAAAGAATAAAATAATTGGGTTTTATTTCATTTGCATGATGGAAATGATTTTCCTTACCTCTCAAACTAGCGGTTTGAATTAAATTAATTGAAAACTTAAGTAAAGTTAAAGAAAGGAACTGGCTTGTAAAAAAGTTCTAACTAAAAGTTATAAAGTTAGCAAAAGCACTTTAAGCGATTTGTTTACATATACTTATTCCTTTAGTAGCCATTTGATGTTTTCTTAGCAAAAAGTTAGAGAATGATTAAAGTCGAAATAAAATCATTTTATAAGTGGCTTTATACTTTAGTAGTTTATTGGCATTTTACGTTATGCTACTAAAATTGATATAGGTACAGGCCGACAGGTGAAAAGCGTTGCATAGACGGGTGAAAGACCGAGAGAGAGCGTGCCGTTTTAGATGAGCCTGAAAGAGACAGCGCTTCTATAGTTGGTGGGAGGAAGAACGCCCTCCCTCTTTCTGACAACAGTAAAAAGCTTGTTCTCTCTGTCATACGCACTGAATTGTCTATGTACCGCTTCTCAATGGTCGATCTCTATACGAAAATCCAAGCAAAAATTTTAGTACCTCCTTAAAAATACAGAACAATAGCAAACAATTTTGTAACAAAAATAACTTTATTTAAGAAAAATTACAAGATTATGGTGTTAGGATATCACGTCGATACATTTCTTTTAAGAAGTTGTCGAACGACCACAGCTTGATAGCAAAATACGTGATATACAGCATTCCAATGAGTTTCAAAACTACGAACAAAATTAATGAAATGTATATTGTTTGCAAAAAGCTGAACGAAAATATTACTGAACACCGTAATAATGAGAATGGCAAATAACCATGCTCCAATCGAAACCAAATGAATATATTGAAAATAACCTATGAATGCATAGGTTGCATTAAAGATGAGGACTACTTCAATTGCAGCTAGCGCCAACCAAGGGAAAACATACAGTACCATTCTCTATAAAAAAATAATTGTGGGCATAAAAAATAAATCATTGTTTTTTTTTGACAAATTCCACTCACTTTTTGAAACCCCATGAACAGTAAGGCAAGAACGATCGCGTTCCAAAAGAAATGAAAAACCGAAAAATACTGCATCTCTAACTCTAAACAAACAGGCAATTGTGGTGATTTGTAAATAAATTCGATTTTACGTACCAGTTCCATTGGGCTCGAATCGAATGGATAATACAAGGCACATTGCAAGGCAGATTTTCAGCGAATGCATTCGCATTGTTTTTCCCATCGTTAGACTCCATAGACGATCCACTTTTCTGAGTATCCAATAAAAAAGTGCAACTATTTCTTTTATAAGGAACATGTTTTGCTTCTTTTTCGATTAATAGAATATGCTGTCAAATATTTTGTTTTTGGCATCAGAACGCTTGATATTAGAAAATTTTCATTTTGGATCGTAGAGCATTTCCATGACAATGGCAATCTTGGTCCGGGACCATGGGCCAATGGCAGTCCTGGACCACTTTCTGTATGATGGCTAAATGATTGCTTGTGGTCCAGGTGCTAATGTGCAACCATGTTGTGCAACCATGACGTTGTGACGTAGCGTTCAAGATCTATCCACCTAACTATCATGGGGACATTTTCCAAAACCGAAATCTTCTGTTTTGATGATATTAATTCTATAGAGCTAAGATAAATAAAATTAGAGCAAATAGAGTGGCGTAAGGAGGTTAGGCAAATATCACTTGAATGTGTGATTAGATCATTAGTATCATTATACTAACGAAATATTATTGTAAAATATATTTCAGTTTTCAGTTCTCGAAATACCGTGTGGATCAACAAATAGCATCTTGTGTATTTAGTGGTCGTTAGCCGTAATTGATGTGCGTGGCTTTTGTTTCGCATGAATTTTCGTGTTAGCGCCGTTGAAGTAGTACATGTGAATATATTGAGTTGATTTAGGTTCGTTCCCGAAAAGTTTACGGTTGTAAACTTCAACGTGTCCAGCACATAGCGTTTTGGTTTGAGGGAGCGCGAAGTAATTAGCTTAAAATGGTAGAAAACAAATTATATGAGTAAAGTCAAACAAGAGGTATGCGCCGTCGCGATGACCCAATGTTGGGGGCATTCTGCCGTCGCCGCCGCCACGCAGTCTATTGCTTCTGATAATATCGTGATATTAATATTAATATAAACATTTCGTTATAGTGCTGTAAGTATAAAAATACCGTGTGTTTATCGCAGTGTGAAATCATAATAAAAATATTTATTTTTAACTCAAACGTTGCTCTTCGCGTTTTATTGCGGCTCTGGTGGCATTTCTACGACCAATTTTGTGTAGGTGCCTTTCGCTACGTTGTATATTGATCGTTTTCTGCCAAATCTAAGATACTTATTCAAACCACTACCGAAATATACGATTGTTTATTGCAACGCATTGATTTTTCGAATGCAACGTTTTTTCGCATTCTGCAATTCGGCAATTTTTGACGAAATTTGAATTAGATTCAGCCGCTATACGTAATACACGCACCAATGTAGTAAACTGATGTGTTTTAATTATTCAGCCAAATTGGAAACGGAAACATGCACGCGTTAAATTTATTTTTGCATTAGTTATATTCGTGTTGTTGTTGTTTTTTTCATCTGATTTGATAAAAGCCAATTTACGGTCCGAAAATAACGGTGAATAATTAAAGTTTGTAAATAAAAAAATAACAAGCAATATGTAGCGTTAATTATAAATGTTGAATTTCAGCAGGAAGCTTCTGAATTAATATTAATAAATGCAAATGATTACATTTGCATATACATCTCCAAGCATTTTTAAAATAATATATTGTGAAACTTTCATTACTAAACGATTTGTACCTGGATTTTCAGAAATGGCGAAGGCGCCCGGATTTTTTTACTGACCGGTAAGTTTTTTACAATTTTACTCATTTTTCTTTTGCAACAAGACGAATTCAGTTATTGAATTTTTCTTGAAAATTAAAATCAATAACTTAGCTGTTTAAAAATGCACCAGAAATGGAACATGCTTTAGAATTCAACCAAACAAGTAACATTTCTGCATACATTGTGCAAAATTATAAGTAAACAATGAAATATTGTTTTGTAAACAATAATAGCAAAGCAAACTCTGCTGCAGCACACTGCTGAATAAATCTTGATTGCAATGCAATTGCATAGTTCGTTGCGAAATGCATAACTTAAGATATAGCTCTAACAGGAAACAATGCCATGAAACTAGATATTACATAACGAGATACTATTCAATTCCAGGAAATAAAATGTTAACTGATGACGAAACAAATCTGGAGGATTACTGCACCCTCTGGAGATGAAACTGTCTGCTTTCAGCCTAATGCTACTCTTGTATTCTCCCTTATTATTACCTGCAACAGGACAAAATTTAGTACCACCTAGAAAATACCATTCGGAAGATGACGATGAAGTGCCAGAATTCGATGAAGACGACGAAGAAACCAACTCAACAGGTAATACCTAAACACATTTCCAATGAATTGATAATGACCAAGATTCTCTCGCAGGAGGAATGTATGTTGGAGCTGAATGTGAATCCACCTGCAGTGTTAAATTGCTGCACGTTGTCTGTAATCCAACTAGCAGGCAATGCGAATGCGAGAAAAAGTTCCCGGTCAGACTCAATCCATTTACAGGCTGCAGCAAACGTAAGTGTGAACAAAACTCCTTTCATCGATAGAATTAATCAGGTTTTCCGTAATTTAGCAAAACGTTTGGGAGAGCAATGCTACTACAAAGAAACATGCCAATACTCTGATCAGCATTCCTCTTGCATTCAAATTCACCACAACGCCTTTTGTCAGTGTCAAGACGGCTACCATTCGGTGTCTATTCAAAAGCCTTCGAAGAAAGTTTTCTGCGCAGAAGGTGGTGGTCAACTTTTCCTAACTTTTGGTCAAAATATTTAAACCAAATTACTTTCTAGATGTTGTCGTTATAACAACAGACTTCTCCACATTTGCTGGAGTCCTATCAGGCATAGCTATTCTCTCTGGATTAATATGTTTCGTTCTTCATTTGTTCAACCAAAACTTGTACGGATCCAGACATCGACATCGATTTGGTAATGCGAATTTGGCGCCTCCAATTTTATTCAACAGTGATGCTGGTACGAACCCCTTTAGTTACGTCAATCTATTCGTAGGATTTGTTTTTATTTTTGTTGAAAATCAATGTATGTGTGCTCTTTTGCTTGATTAACTAAAATTCTACCATAAATACCCACTTTTTAATCAAATCCAAAGGTAGTTGGTCCAATTTTAAGAATTGGTTCAACTATTGACCATCTATTGGCAACCAGATGCACAATTTTTTGTCTTCACATTGAAAAGATTTTGGTCTTTCATTTTAATTTTGGAAAAATGTTGTTTCTAGTTGCTAATAGTTAAAAAACCCAGTCTAAAATGTGATCTTTAAACTTGCTGCTGTTTGATGTAAACACCTTCTACATACAAAAACCATATTTTCTAAACAAATATGAAACATACGAATTGGCAAACAGGGAGTGAATGGGGCTGAGGAGAAAGAGATGTTGATGATTATTCTTTTTGAGGGAAAAATAATGTTATTGTTGATGTGAGAGGTGCCTGTTCCAGGATCCTTACCAATGCCTATCATCGAACGGAGTTCAACTTCTCGTGCTTCAAGTCATAGGACGCTGGATTCGATCCAGTCGCGAAGGGCCAGTAGTGCCCAAGGATGTCGCGGGTTTACCGCCTCTCGTGCAGGTGCGGCTCGAGCCGCAGCCATCTTGCTACTCTCTTGGCCCCAAACGGCCTCCTATGAAGTTTCTTTTAAAGCCACTGAAAAGCGCATCATCGGTATAGATTTTGATAAACTTTTTCTACTTCTATGATGGTGTAACGATGTTGTTCCTTGTACATTTGTACATTTATTTATTTTGTTTCTTCACAAAAGCAGTGGCGGATTTAGGACTTCGATCCTTAGTTGGGAATGAATGATGATTTTTTTTTTGGGAGTGTAACTAGATCCGCCAATGTGCCTTATTGATTTTTGTGTCGTTTCATCAAAGCTTATTGATGTTTAACGCAGCATTTTTGTCAACACTTCGTGATTTGAATGTAATGCCACACGCAGGTATTGAAAAAAATCTCAACGAGAACGCAAGATGGCAGCGGTGTATTTTGTATTTTTTGATAAAGTCACTTTTTCTTATTCAGAAAATAATATTCACTAGATTTTTTTTTGAATAGACAATCTCAAAATGTTTAGTTAAAAATGAACAGGTAATCGAACACTAAGCACACAAGCACTAAAACACAATTGCATGCACGGTGCTAGTTTTTGAAGCAGCAAATTTTTCGAAAACTCCATCCACTTTTATGTGTAGCTAATCAAAAAGCTGGCACTGCATGGGGTCTATTTATATGTTGATGCATGTGAATATTGCATGTTGTCTTATATGTGCCTAACATGCATTGTATACTTCGATTTCAAACCAATATTATTGGTATTCATATAAATAATGACCAATGTCAGAAAATAAAGGGGAACCAAAAATCAGTCCAGATTTCGTTGTTGCAAAATATTCAAACTATAGCTGACGATTGGTTCCGCCTCTTCCAACGTAATCTAAATGTGGAGCTGAAACTGTTTTTGCTTTGAAGAACAAGACCATAATTTGGTCAATTTCGGAACATAAATTTGAAATCCGTGCTTGTTCCAATGAATTACTGTGGAGCTAACATTACTATGACCAACTTTTTCCTAGGCTCGAGAAGGCCCAGTATAGCATCCGTTCATAGTGCCAGTTCCATCAGAAGTTACACGACGCGAAGATTCGAGCGGGAGCGCGAGCAAAAGGAAGAACGCGAGATGCAAAGACGTCTTTCGAAAATGACATCAGCGAATTCAACCAATCGAATTCCGCCGACACCGAGTCCACATTCCACCGACGATCTGCTACCGACACTTGAAGAAGACCATCAGGTAACTTGCGTCAGGTCCTCATCATTGATGTGGCATTTGTCTCAATAAGGAAAATCAATTTAAGATAAACATATGTACCAACAAAACAAAATAATACTTTCAGCAAGTTACGACAAAATTAAATTCTTTTGCAGACTGAACTCGCCAGTTGGATTGGTTTTATGAATTCCCGTTAAAAGGTTTTGCTTTATTCCAACGTACAGGGTGGTTTTTCGATTTGCCAAAATAATGTGTGACAGATATAATTTGTCCAGTGTTGCGCTAGCGCACTGAACAATTTATGTTGTCTAGCAAGTACGAAAAAGTGTCCTGTATAATTAATTTTTTCTTACATTTTTTGAAAATCCGCATTTTACTATTAATTTTTAATCTAAAACACACGCTTACGTATTTTGTAATTTTACATGCTACAAATATGCAGATTGTTCCACTTTTAATTGATATGAAGTATTTAGCGAAACAGTCTGTATATTTCGAATGCCAATGCCTTTATAAACGCAGTTACATGAGCAGTTAATTTAAATACCGCCAAAAACCAAGTGGTTTAAAGAGTTCTCGTTTTCAGGTACCTCCACTGGCAGTGAAAGAAGAATCAGCAACTAGTTTTCACGAAGAACTTCCATCGACATCAAAACAATTTCCATAATAAATCGAAAAAATTCTAAGTGACCTAAAGAGATTAATTTTGTTTGTTTTTATATAATCAATTGGCCTACCTGTGCAAGAGGATAAATTTAGTGCGCAAACTTTATTAATAGCTTTGCTGCAGTTTCATGTAACAAAAAAATATATAAAAAATGAAATACCAAAAATGTGTCAATGTTTTTTCAGGACGATGCTGAAATATGCGCAGACCTCTGTTGTAAAGTAGGATTTGCAAACTGCAGTAAGTCTAATATATAAATAAAAAAAAAATAGATGTTTTTTGTATGGCTACAAATATTAAAATACCAAGAACAATGTAATGAGTGATTCAGTTATAAGTGTCGATGATAAGATTTTTTTAATATGTTATTAATAAGAAATATTACAATGTCTAAAATAGAACTATAAAATCTAAATGATAAGAATAAGCTGTTAACAAAAATAAAATGCATTTCTGTTTCTACTTTAGTATTCTTA
The DNA here is from genome assembly GCA_963556235.1 of Cryptophagus acutangulus. Taxonomy (NCBI): domain Eukaryota; kingdom Metazoa; phylum Arthropoda; class Insecta; order Coleoptera; family Cryptophagidae; genus Cryptophagus; species Cryptophagus acutangulus. Next base: position 11,763,191 of record OY744557.1, read on the forward strand.
ATATATGCGTGGTGTGGTTAACGTTCTTGCAATAACTCATGGTTCCTAATCTTGAATATTATTAAGGCAATGTAAAAAATAAGTGATTTTAATTAGCAAAATTTTTTGTCTAAAGGAGATAGCTGGCAAGCCAATCCTGGCGCCTCCACCACAATTCGTCAAGTGGTGGTGGTGGATGCTTTTGCAAGCGCAGCGCTTCTTGCGCAGTTCAGCTGGATCTTTCTAGCCTTTAGTTAGGAAAATATTATGGTGAGGTCTTATAATTCCCATGACTCCGAAATAACAGAATCTTCAGTTTTTATGTTCAAATATTTTTTTCCAAAAAAAATTCTGAATTTTCCTGTTATTTAATATTAATTTCTTTTAATTTTGGTATTAATAATGATATGTGAGGATCGTCAGATTCCAAAGATGCGCAAATCGTTATCGCGTTGTTATCAAGACACTTAAATCTAATTTTCAAGCTTCCTCGTCTTTTTACTGTTTTTAATAAATAGTTTGTAATTTTACTTTGTATTTAAATTCAAGGATATTTACCAGATAAATTTGTTTATTCAATTTAACGAAAAGAAGCTATTTCTAGCCAAATTATTGTTATTGTGATATCGCATGGTGTAAAGTACTTTGTAAGTAGAAAACATTTTTTTTTTTTCAATATCTTATCGCTTTATTAATACCAATTGACACTCAACTGATAAATAATTGTCACAAATACAACATTCTTTAATCATCAACACAAAAATCCTATATTTTCTAAAAAATAACATAAACCTAACAAATTAGATGGTTGTAAAGTACGACTGGTAAACCAAACCAACTGAGGTGGTGGCAAAGTAAACGAAACAACACCACCAAGTTGAGAAACCCAACAATCCTCGGAAGACTTCTGCTGTAAATATCTGAAAAATAAGCGTTCATCAAGACCAAAGCGTATCTTCACAAAATTGCTATAGTCTAAGATCTTAGTGTCTATTTCAGTACTTACCGATTTCAGACTGTCTAAAGCCAGATGAAATTCGGCTGCGGACTTGCTGATCGTGCCAGCATCTTCAAACGGATTTATCGTCGGTTTTTGACCAGCATTAATGGCACATTCATCGTGAGCCACTGGCTCCCTAAACAAGCCACTCCACGTATATTCGCCAAGAGTTTTGTACATTAAAGACAAATACAGGCACAATATTATTGGGGCGACATATTGGAGGGTCACAACGCACAAATAATAAAATACGGCTGCAATCTAAATTTGACAAGTGTTAGTTTTACAACAACGGAAAAGTGTTTAGACGAATCACGCTCGAATTTTTGACTTTTTTTCAAAATTCTCACCTTTTTCTGGTAGTCGATGTTCGTGATTCTGCCCGCTTCTTTCTTCTGGTCCTCAGTTCGGTGATAAGCCATATCGAGATATGCTTGTAAATACCATGGCATTAATAGAACTTTAAGACACATAGTTGCGATGATTAATAATAAACGAACGGTTTCGAAAGCGTATTCGGTTAATCTGCAATAAAACCGTTAGTTATTTAATAATGTTCCAATATTAAATGCACTTACAATGGCTGGGTCATTCCGGAAAATATCCGAACCGTTAGATAGTGCCGCGAAACTGGTTTTATCCACAATACAACTAAAACAAAAGGTAAAGCAAAGGAAAGATTTAATAGAATTTGCTTCACTTTGCTATCTCTGAAATATTTTAGCAAATCCCAGTGCATTTTGGCAATTCGCAACCCAGGGAAGGTAAATAGCGACCCTAAAATGCCACACCATAATGCAATGAAGAATTTTAATACTATTTTTGATGCTGGCCCCCTGAAACCAAAACATACATAGAATTCCAGTTAGGTAGATTTTTAATAAATAGTTACGATGAATTAAGTCCTTGATTCGTTAGAAATATTGAAGCGCTTTGATTGAAACTGGTATATGCATTTTCCAAGCCTAATTCCAAATAAGTTTCGTCAACAATTAAAACGAGCATTGAAATGATCATATAAGTGAATCCCATAACGATGCAAGTCGATCTCTCTCCTATCGACTCTTCGCCTTTGAAGTATTGCACTGTTAGAGAGAGCAGTAATTTACTGCGCTCAGAATTAAGAAAAAAATTTGAGACATACAAAAAAAAAATCCCGCCAAAAATTGCATGCGCACAAATCGCAACTCGAATGCATTTCTAGGTTTGCATATTTTTCAGCCCACAACAACATAAAAAATCCCGGAAAAAGACTGATTGTTATGAAAACATATTATTGTTGAAAAAGGATACACTGCAAACAAAATGACTAGCGAGCACCACAACATGCTGAGGTTAACCTCATCTTTAATAGGAAACCAAGCTTGATAAACCTAGAGTGAAAACATATAAATAATGGACACAACATCGGAATTGAAAGTAGGCGCGAACCTCGGTCAAAGTATATACGATTCCGGTGTAAATCGAAAAATCAAGCAGCCACTGATATTCCGCGTAGAATCGCAAGTGCAAAACATCCATTCGTGACACCTTAGCAGTTTCCAGTTGCACATCTATATTTCGAGGTACGTGAAACGAGTTCGAGGTATGTTTGCCATTGTTTTGCGCTTTCGGGCCCTTTTTCGCTTTGCTCTTATCTTTCGGTATATTGGCGAGTGTTCGCAATTCCTGATCGGTCGGATATAAATATCGGATCAATCCGGTCGAGCACAAAAGCCAGCGGGCAAACGAATAATGTGGTCCTAGTTTTTGAATAACGCTGATCATCACCAGTGTGATCACTAGTTGTGCTCCTAATAGCGCCTTGAATCATATTGCGATCGATTAATAGGATAAGTGACATTGACTGTTGGGTTGCTTACCATTTTGTACTTATGATTCGAATTCAATACCAAAAACGCATGGTTTTGTTTGAGTAAAAATAGATAAGCCAGGTATAGCTGAGCTAACCTAAAAACGGAACATTATTTTTAGACGTTGTAATTCAAGATTTCGTATCGAATATTTACGAACCATTTGAATTACAATTAAATAATATGATGTTTATTTATAATTTTGCACATTATAATGTTTAAAATTAGTGAACAAATTTATTACAGGCTTAAAGCATTTGACATTTAATTCTGGACTGTTCGTTTGCTTCGGAACTGTTCTGCATCTATCATTGTCTTGCGCGCGCACTGTTTTAACTTCGCACTCTTTTCACTTCCAGGTTACGGGCTAAACGAACAGATTGAATTTATGTTGTTAACCATAGGCGTAACTTCGGGTAAAAAAAAGGCTCGTTAAATTGAAAAAATTATAATTTTTTACGGTCGTTTAATGGGGTTAATTTTATTTACGAAAACTTGATGTTTTAATAACAATTCATCAATATTAAATTAATTACATAATTTTGCATGCAATTTGATAAATTTCTACCAAATATAAAAAAGAATAATTCCAGATTAATGACGTCAGTAATAGTAATAATTATTTTTATTACGCATTGCATTTTGATTGGCTCCAGCCGTCGACGTCATTAACGCGGCAGTTTTTAAAATATAGTCAACGTGGATTGGCGTGACCACTTTTCAAAATTAAATACTTGATCGATGAATAATTTTATTTATTATTAATAAATTGTTCAGATTAAAGAAATATGCGAAATAATTGTTCTAGAACAAAATTAGTCAACTACAATAGATGTTTTATGTTTGAATTTGTATAAAGGGGAATATCCCATTGTTTCATAAAATTGTACCATTTCTGGATTAATCCAGCAAAAATTCTTCTACTTCGCGTACTATTGGTCTATTTGATTTAATTCAAACAATTCAACCAATTAATAATGCAAATTCTTATAAAATCCTCCCATAACTCCTCCTATTCATTGTTCTATAATTTAGTACCATGCACATTGTTGCAATTTCAATCCCACCAGAAAATTTCCCCTTAACCAAAAAATCTATAAATTCAATTGCAACATTAAATTTTATTAATTAATTGATTCAATTATTCTCCAAACAATACAAGTGTTATTAACAAAAAATCACATTTTGCAAGGTAATTTTTATAATTTTTTTAAATTAATATTATCAAGTTTTTAATTAAATATTTTAATAATGTAAAAAATATTATAATTAATGTTATATTATTTTAAATTTTTAGTTAAATAATTTGATTAAAATCTGCATTTAAAAAATGTATCATTGTAACCACGAATATTATAATTGAAATTTCACAAATGCTCACATTTCGAGAATTTTTTTTTTATTTTTTTTTATTGAATTTTGAGTTTTTATTATTTAAATCGTGAAAAAAAATTAATTTCTTATTTTTTATTATTTCTTTCTTTCGTTAATGTATGTTTTGGTAATGCGCATGTTCGAATATTCTGTGATCATGCGCTTTAAATCAAATATTTCCATTTGTTATTAAAACTTTACCACAAAAATACATAATTTAAAAACACATGGAATACAATCAATAAACAACCAATCACAACGTGGTAATTCGGCATGTGACACATACTGCACTAATTAATCGCGTTTTGTTCAGAATTTGTTGATAATAATGTTACTTACTCATTTGCAAACAATTTCGATATCTCGCATAAAGAATGACGTCCTTTGAGTGATATGAACCCAGAACAATTTACCCTCTCGTAAAACATTCGCGGTACGCCTATGCCACTCTGTCGAACTGACATTTCAATTTAAATAAATCTAATCTAATTAATTAGACGAAAGGAAAGACGTATTACATCTTAAACATCCTGTTTACATAATTTTTATCATATCTAAGCATGTGCCAACCGAAATCATTCTACAACATTTCCGTATTTTTTTTTTAGGTTAACCGGAAGAAAGTGAGGTTAACAATGACTTTAAGGGCCATCAAATACGAGAACTACACATTGGAAGTACTGGACCAGTTGCTGTTGCCTCTCAGCTCCAAATACATTCAGGTCAAAGGTGTGGAGGATGGGTGGAAAGTCATCAACAAGATGCAGGTACAATTCGTCAATTGTGTGCGAGTCGCGGGTTTGATTGCAACGGCGCGAGTTTCAGGTACGTGGCGCCCCGGCCATTGCCATCGTGGGCTGCTTGAGTCTGGCCGTGGAACTGCACAAGGAGGAGTTCGAATCTAAGAAGGATATGCGCCAGGACATTGAAGGGAAGTTGAATTATCTGGTGTCGTCGCGGCCCACCGCTGTCAACATGAAGTTTGCGGCCGAGGAGCTGATCAACCTGGCCAATCATATGAGCAATTCGGACGAGTATGATTTGAAGAAGATGAAGGCAAAGTAAGATTATGTAACGGGCAGTTAGAATCGTTCGTGTGGCATCGAGCGCTTTCGCGCCTAGTACGCGATTTGAGGATTTTTAATCGCGTTAGTTAATTGATTGAAATTTAATTGTTTTATAGATTCTTGAGCACCATCGAAGATATGCTGACCAAAGATATCGCTGACAACAAAGCGATTGGCAACAACGGGGCGAAGACTATTTTGACCAAAGTGCCCGGCGATAGTCTCGTACGCATCTTAACCCACTGCAACACAGGATCCTTGGCTACAGCTGGCTATGGAACTGCATTGGGTGTCATCCGCACTTTACATGGATTGAACAAATTGGGTAATAAATTGATAAAAAAATATCAAATGAGTTAATCGATCGAGTGAATTTCAGAGCATGTTTATTGCACGGAAACCCGACCCTACAATCAAGGCGCTCGTCTAACCGCCTACGAATTGGTCCACGACCGGATTCCGGCAACCCTGATTATCGACAGCATGGTGGCTGCCCTGATGCGACACCGCAACATTTCCGCAGTGGTGGTGGGTGCGGATCGTGTGGCTGCGAATGGCGACACCGCGAACAAGATTGGCACGTATCAGATCGCGGTGGTCGCCAAGTATCACGAGGTACCATTCTACGTGGCGGCTCCATTTACTTCGATTGACATCAAAAAACGTTGCGGTGAGCATATTGTTATTGAGGAAAGACCAGATAGGGAAATGACGCACGTAGGTGAGCATAGAATTGCTGCGAAAGGTGAGTGAATCGGACGAACGGAACTTTTAGGCTTGTAAATTCCGAATATTATTCGTTTTAATGTTGTAGGCATTGTTTGCTGGAATCCATCTTTTGATGTTACTCCAGCTGCCTTGATTGCCGGAATTATTACTGAAAGGGGCGTGTTTAAGCCCGAAGACATTATTAAGCAATTTGGCGAGAAATTGTAATTTGTTTGTTGTACATATACAAATATATATATATTTATAAAATTATACATTGAAATAGTAATCCCACTTATGGATTATTATGCAAGACAAAATATACAAAAAAACCAAAAAAAAAATGAACTAACAGGGGTAACATATTTTTCGATACTTCTACATTTTTTGCTATGGGACATTATTGATTTTTTATAATGAATTTTTTTTATATACAAATTACAGTTTTGTTTTTATATAAGCTGTTGTATTTTTGTGTCATATATGGAAAGTATGTACAATAAAATTGTTAAGCAGTTGAATTTATTTTTTAATTTCATTCAAATCCAAATCGTTAGTTATATAGAGAAGTTTCGCTAAATATCTCCCTCTGCATTACTACTAGTACAACTACTAAGACAAGAGCATGCGCATTGGAATTATATTTTTCACTCGAATAAATGCGCATGCTTCAATTGTATAAGGAAAATATGTGCCATAATATTGTTTAGCAGTTGAATTTATTTTTCGTTTTGACGCCAACCCAATTTTCATGACTGATTGAGCTCAATATGCATTTTATCTCTATTTTTAAGGATTATTAGCTCGCTAACACATTTATTACAGCTGTTATTTAGCGAAAAAGTGTGCTAAAATTTAAATTTGCAAATATTTTTAAATATCAGCGTTTCATTATTTTTAAACCAAATACAATAATTGAGTTCTTGATTTTTCTTTGTCTCATTTTTCAGTTAACACTTAGGTCTATTATTAGTAAAAGTGTTTTGAAGCGCCGGCTTGTAGTATTCTCGCAAGCCTGCTGATTTTTTTTTTGTTACAGACTATATTCATATTTTTGTACAGTCTTTTTCATGTTCCAAATCACCCAAAAATATTAAAAAATATAAAAATGCTTTTGAATCAATTTGATTGGAATCAAACCGGAAAATTGATGATATCAGATCAAAAGAGAAAATATTGCTCCGATTTTTTATAGGTCAAGATAATTTTAAATATAATTTTTCCTTCTCAAATCAAATTTATATCTTCAATATTTACGCTTTATTCCAACTACCTACATGTTAAATTTATAGTTATTTCACATCTGAAATATGTAACAAAATTCCGCTGTTTTACAGGTTTTAAGCGATGTTTACAAATTAATGGGACACTGCGCATGCTTGTTTTCCCAACAATTATACAAAAAAAAATATTATTTTTTAATTAAAACGATTTTTTATATTTTTTAACCATTAATTAAAATTACATTAACGAATAAATTAATCACGTTATGTTGATTGGATTATTGTAGTATTAATTAAAGTGTAATTACCTGTAATTGAATTAAAAAACATTAGTTCTGCTTTAACACAATAAAATGAGCACCTTCACTAAACCACAGAGTAAACAGGTATCCACTTTCTGATACCCAGATAATTATCGGAATTAATGCTAAAGTGCAAAATCATCAATATCAAATGTAAATTACCAGAGGCGGACTAAATATCTCTCTCTTGCTCTGTTCCAGAGAGCATGCGCATGGAAATATATGCCTATTTCTTTCCACTCGACTGAATAAAACATAGTTCGTCTCTTTCTTTCGAAAGTAATACCACGTCTTATAAATTGAGTGTTTCTGCGCATGCTTTAGTTGTACATACCGCGGTAAATTTACTAATTTGACTTCTCTATAGTACGATTGATCAAATAAAAAATTATATATGACAAATTAGGAAATTTTCTCAGTTTTTTATGGTAAAAAAGAAATAAATAAATTGTAGAAACAAATAAAATCATTAAACTCGCATAAATTTCTCAACAAGCCAACACAAACTTTTCCAGGAAATTGCTAAAAAAAAAACAAAACTAGGGGGACCCATGTGTCTGAGACCATGCGTGCGCCCCCTACATTTCCATCAGTGGCGGAAGTAAACAACGAGCCGCGGGGGTGACTCCGATAAATTGAGTGCGCTTGTTGCACTGATTTGAAATAAGTGGCGCTCTTAAATCAGCCATGTTTTGCGTCATTTGAATTAATAAAAATTTTGAAAAATATTGGCACGAAAGCGCAACGTTTTCGGCTTTGCCAGCCCCCACAAAAAGTCTTGCATTCGGATTCGCCACTGCTTCGTTATTGTTGCTCTCACTAAATGCACATCAACTGACGGCTAATAAAAGTCCCAGCTAGGCCATAAGCCATCGGAATAAACAGCTAGCACACAAGCAGTCAGTTAAAACTTCCGTTCGGTAAAGAAAATTAATTTTAGACTTGACGCGCCAGTCTTAAACGCGTTTGCCGAGCGAATACATCACACGGCTTATAGAAAAAAGCAAACATAAAACATTTTGTCAAAATATTCGAATAAATCGGGTTCGAATTTTCATTTTTTCGGTTTTTTCGGTTCCCTTTCGTCGTTTGCGTAGTGTTTTAATTGAGTGCGACCACAATGGCCGACACGGTGGAGGAAAGCTACGAGGAGGAGGTCCGGCGAAAAGTCGTGCGGAAAACCATGAAAATCGAAGAAGTAAGTTTCGACATTTCATCAAAATACATTTTTTTCCATGTAGAATCAGTTTATGTAATATGTTGAAAGATGACGGCGACGCACGGCGTCGACTTTTCGGATAGGCGTCGGAAACACGTGCTTCGCAGTGCGGCGTAAGGACGTTCGGGGCGTCAAATTTGAATCTCATTCGACTTTTACTCGAAATGGAAAAGTTTACTTTTACAATGATGTAAAAACGAAACAATGCAATTAGAATAATGAAGCCGCCGTAAGACAAAGGAAGATGATACGGCTTATTGTTCGAAACAATAAACAAAAAATTAATGTTTCTATGCTAATTGTCTACAATTTCAATTCTATTCGATTCGAACTAGATAGTAAATTTCAATGCAAACTCACAAAATGGCTTTCAAAGGTACTAATTTGATTTGGCATTGCCATTAGCGAAGGTAGAACAACTTTATTTCATTACGAAAAAAAAAAAAAGTTTACATTACGCTGAATTCTACTCACATTTAATTGCTTGGCTTTACTTTTTCTAAAGCACTTTTCTAATTAGCGCAAACTAATGTAATCTTTATGAAGTTCACAAATTATTTGCGATTAAATTTAAATTTATAATAACTTTAGTTCATTATTGTCCGTAAATTTAGCAAAATTACGTTTCCTTTTTTGAATGCACTTTTGTTTGCAACGTTCAAAATCATTTAATCTTTATGACTCAATTAATTATGCGAAGTTAATTTTTTACGGGTATAAAACTGTTTGTTTCAACACTGAAATTAAAATTTTATTGTACAATAACCGAGATAATAACACAATAAAAACACTAAATATTTGTTGTTAAATTTATTGAAACAGTGCTAATGAATTAATTTTTCAATTATAATGCGCCAACAATTTTTCAAAAATTCTTGACCAATTTCATTCTAAACTTAACCCAATTTACAACACTCCAATTAGTCGATGCTTAATTTTGCTTGACAAAAAATAGTACTGAAAATGTTAAACGCTTAAGAATTGTGTAACTTTTTTTCAATTCTATTCAAGATTTCTCAACTGTAACATTTTATGTTCGACTATTAATCATGAAAATGCATACAAATCATCGTTTTCTCAATTTTCATTTTAACAGTTAATCAAACTTTCTTATTTTTATTTTTTATAGCCTGAAATGATAGTTCATTTATTACATTAAATTTTTTTATGCTTGCGCTAAAAGGGTTTATAATTTTTTGTAGCGGATTTTTAAATTTTAATTGAATTTGCCTGAAAGTACGAACAATATCCTGCAGATTAAAGCCGCTGTAAATAAAATCCTAATGAACTTTCTAAAACTGAAAATATAATTAGAGAGTTTAAGTACCTAAAATCTATAAATATATTCATTATAGTATATATAATGAATCGTTTAAAATAGCTATATTTTTTTCCATTTAGCTTAGACACACTTTAACAAGATTATTTTTAGGGAAAATAAACAAAAAAGCCCAAGAAAATAATATCAAAAAACAAATTGCTTGAACGTTTGGCAAGAAAATAGACACAAAAAGTGAAGCAAAAAAAAATAACACTTGGCTCCGATATTTCCACAAACAATAATGGTTTAAACAAAATTATTTAAACGACCGATCGGATTCGGATTTTTCGATTTTTTTTTTTGGTTTCGAACGCAAACCGTTTCCAATAAATTGTTTTTCTTTAGCGGGAGCTTTTTATAAATGTTGGCAAGTTGAACGCGAAGTCAACTGACTGTAATAAAATCAACATTTTTTTTTGCTGCTTCGACTCATTGCAGCATTTTCAAATTAAAAGGCATCGCGGTGAAAAAATCGACCATTTAACTTCCTGGTTTTGAAAATAAATCAATAGAACGAGAGTTAAAGTGAAGTGTTTTATATTCTAATGCGTATTATTAGCATTAAATTTAATGCAGCAGTTTATTTTTAATGAATTGCGTACACTACAGAGATTCATAACAAATTATTGAAGGTTATATTATTTATTCATTCGAAATTCAATATATTTGCAATCATTTTCTGGAATTACTATTTACACAACCCAATTCGATAACTAAAAGCTGTAAACATTTACGCTTTTCACTATTATTGATTGCATTTGAATTTCGTCACAATTTTCAAATTTTCGGGGGGGTGTTGTAAATGAAGCATTACTATAGTTTTCAAATAAGAAAAATATCCCCGTGTTAAAATAAAGAAAATCAAGTTAAAAATATAATAGAATATTTGGCAAGCATATGTATTTGCCTCAGTCTATATAACATTGAAAAAACAGCTTTTAAACATAACTTGGCAATTAGATTTATGTATATCTACATGTTTATATCTGCTGGTTTAATGAAATTGACTATAAATTTGTCAAAAAATTAATACTTATCGTGTAGAACCGAAAAGAATGCGCTGATTTACTTAACTAATCACCTGATTGTGAAGTGTTTTTGATCTTCCTGCAATTACTATTTCGAAACAAAAAACTTTCGATTTTTATTTGAATTTTTACAAAGAAGATTGTTATGAAAGTTAAATAAATGCAGCAAGAGTTTTGATAACAACCATTTGTGCAGCAAACCACGACACTTTTGCTTCATTTTTCCTTCATGAATATTTATGTAAAAATCCATAAAATACAACTACCACCTAGTTTAGGCATAAAGTTACGAAACAGCTAAAAGCATGACTTCATTACAATTTTTATAGTTGTTTGAATTTGCACCATGATTCAATTTGTTTGAAACCTCGTTAAAAACAGACGTTTTTAAATTATTTCAAAAGGATGTTTGAGTGCATTAAAAATGTCACCAAAAAAAATGGGGTGAACTTGAAGGGATGCTCCTTCAATATGATGTTCTTCAATGCATTGGCAATAAGTTTAGAAAATTGGGATTCAATATCTTCATCGGTTTCCGATATATCTTCGTTACAAATTAGGTTTGTCCAATTTTACTCCTTCGCTTCATCCCTTAATAAAATTTAACTCTATGCAAAATCTTCAATTTTTTTTCGAACTCTTACGTCCTAGGGGTGAACTTCGCAAGTGTACAAAATTTGGTCGAGACCAGTTGGTTGATTAAGTTTTTAGGAGATGATGAAATGAACGCAACAATTTGTCCATTTTTGGTCTCTTAAGAAATTATTCTAAATCTCAAAAATGAAAATCCAATAAATTTTAATTTCAAATCCAAAATATTTGTTTCAAAATTGAACGCGATGATTGATGCTATCTTTTTAATTTGCTTTTACACAACGGTGAAGAAATTGTTTTCGCTTCTAATTCAACAACTACAAACAATTTGATGAATGTTTATTGACTGTAACTGTAGTGGTAATTTTCTGAAAATAAAACGCAAAATATTATACTCTATTCTGAATAAACCAAATAGTAATAGATTTGGAATCGAGCTAATGGAAGCATGACGCAAACAGTTATAAACAAAGCAAGCTGTTTAAAGCAGGAGTCTCCAAACTTACTAAATTACCACCTCTTATTCAACAAAACGATTTTAAAATATATCATTTTGAATTTTGGGATACAAACTTTGAATTTTATATTTTAGAATTCGCAAATACCCGAAAATTTTCAGCTGCACTAACGAAATTGCTTGTATAATAGGTTGGAGACCCCTGAACATGTTTAGAAGCAAAACTTGTCGGAAGTAATAGTCTATAACTTCGAAATTATATGATTTGTATAGTGAACATAAGTCATAGAAAGACAGAAATAGAAATAGAGTCGTTTCCATTTGCACTAATACAAAATTTACAGACGCAGCAGGCGTCGTAATGCTTCTGACGACGACGTCACTTCATCTCCGACACCAGCTGTTCACTCCGAAACTCTCAAAAACTATTTCCAATGCATAATCTGATACATTACTAGGCTTTTTCTCATTTTTTTCCAATGCGAAAAACGATACTTTTAGTCTAATCGAGATGCATTTCGAAAAAATGATGAAAAGCTGTTTCAATTTGGATAAATGTGCGCTAAAATCTGGCAACCAACATTACATATTCAAAATCATCATTATGGATGATCGAAACGATCAGTGCGGTTCGTTGGACAGCTGGTGTATGAAAGTAAGGTGCCTCGATGCAAATCTCAATCTAGGACGAAGACGAGCAAAATAAAAAATTCTTCCAGTTAGTTACGCCAATCTAATCGCTAAGAGCTGTTTTTCCAAGATAAGTACTGTTCATAGTACATAAAATAATATATTGTTACGTCACAGCAAGGTATGCTTGGTCAGCCAAGCAGAGGTCCAAGATCTAATATTAAAACTGTAAACTTTTCGAATGAAATATCATCAATTTTCTATGAGATAACACGATAATTAAGTATGTTGCAGTGTGACATCGAAAAATTTTGGAAACGCATTTTGAAATTGATGACATCCTTGCGCCCGCCGTTTGTTGCTAACCATGAGATTATTTAAGAATTTAATCTGGTGGTTTTGAGCGTTTTTTCTTGAATTTTCGCCAATAACATTTTTATTTCGCATTCCATGCGATGTTGAAAGAAAAGGTTGCAAAAATATATAAAACACGCACACAAAAAAAATGTAAATATTTATTGTATTGGATCAAAAGGTATCAGTGGCCCTATCAAGAAGTTGTTGCATCTTCATCGTTCAAGGAAGAAGTGCGGAAACCGATTATTGTGTAAATGATAATGCATTGAACTGAATGAAAATAGCCAATAAGCGTTCGTGTTAAATCTATCATTGATCGATCGATAAACAGGATATAAAATGCAGTAGAAATGCATCGGGTTGACCTACCTCAATGTTAATAGCTATTTTCCAGTAATAGCAAACACTAAATGCATTTTTATTCAACTTTTATACGCTTTGCAAAGTATTTTTAGGAGCATCTAACTTTTGGATTTCAAATATAAGTTTTGAAAGCAGGCCAATAATTTCGCACAAATTGATAAACGTTTAAACAATTATAGTCGAAGAGTTTAAAAGTATCATCTGTTTGGATGCATTTTTGCAGCATCCTTATGTTAGACGTCAATATTGAATTTACAGTTTTCCTTTTAGATAAATTATTGTGATTTGATATATTTACGGTTTTTATATTGTAATTCAATACAATTACTTCAATGACTGTAATCTTCAACCAACTGTTGATGGCATCATTTGAAATAATCCCATTGTACTCCACTTCACTCCATTTAACATCTAACAATATGTTATTGAAGTAAATTGAAAAATGTATGTTTGAGTAGACAGTTACTTAGTACTCACATACTAAAATTTCCGCAAAATATAATATTCTATAGTTAACTAAAAAAAAGCTAAGAAGTGAAATTGCATATAAATGCGTTTGTACCTACGTAAGATGAAAACGAGATATTAAATTGCTGACAAAAAGATGGGCATCGAAAATATTTATAAGTGGATATATTTATTTTCTTATTATTTTCTTAATGAAAATGTAAACAGTTTTATATATGCAATAATAAACACGTGCATTTCGATTTTCTATATATTTATAATACCAGAAAATTTCCAGTACAGTTGCAACGAGCCTCTTAATGAAACTAGACATATTCAGTCTCTGTGCCTTAACGTGTAGTTTTTCCAATTAAATCATGGAAGACATTTTGTTTCTCATTAAAACGAAGAAAAGTTACAGTGATTTGTCGCCATACAATATAAGAATGTTCAGCACGGTGTATCAGGTAGGTGATCATTTGACTTCCTTCTAGATCACGTCTAATTTTGCTCCCACGTCCAAAAATTTGATCTATAAGAGACAGAAAGGTCCAAAATATCATGCCCATCTTTGGTAAAACTTTTGATGATAAGGAACTTTTGATTACATAGCAATTTGGTCCAAAATTGGTTCTGTCACGGATCCTAAAGTTTGGTCAGAACTTGGTCAAAATTTTTTTGCGATTTTTTTAATTTTCAACTATTTTTAACGATTTTAGAAAACCGTCTGGCAAATCTTAAGTATAATAACGACGCGAATGACTCACTATTTGATTTAGCAGATTTTCCTGGAAAATGTTATTAAATACATATCTCACAGTCGTTACTCGTATGCAACTGTTTAATAAATTCGGTCACTAAATCAAAATGCTACTAAATAGCGGTCAAACTCTTTGATGGGCCAGAAAGAACGTTTTCTACTCTACTTCCGTATACATTGTATCTTCTTCTACGAATACCAATAGCCATAAAATCAATTTTGTAGCTGCAATAAAACGAAATCCATGTTCCGGATTGATCCATAGCTATTTTATCGCTAATATTAATATTTTTATGAGCGATTTTTCTATTTTAACTATGCATTATGAAATGGAAAAGTAGTGCAGTGCATCTTTGTGGTGGTATTGAGCACAGATCCAATAATGACGATAATATTGCATTAGAAACCAAACCACCAGTCATTGTACGTTGGCAAATGTGATTAAATGCAGCGAGAAAAAAAATAGAGGAAGCAATGAAGCGATTGGTTGATTAGCATTTTCAATAGCGGTACAAGTTTATTTATTAGCATTGGAAAACGGTTCGAAGCTAATTACAGACAAAGAGTAATTGACCAAGAATTATAAAGTATTATAAATGGCTCTAAACTATAAATATCAGTATAGAAATGTACTTGTACAGAAATAACCAGTCATAACATTGAACGCAACCATCGACTACTAGATTAGCTTGATTTCATCTGAAAATAGAACCAGTTCACTAACATATAATAAAATCTAATTTATATATTTAATAAGTTTGATTTTATGGCAAACTGAACGCTTTCCGGAAAACTATAATAATAATAATACAAATATAGCATTCGAGGAAACGCACCGATACAATAACAAGCAATTTACTTCGATTTATCGATTATTTAGACAGAAATCGGTGATATATCGATTTAGCTGCAACGGGAAAAATTTTTGCCATCAATTTCGAGAAAATAAAACTGTCAAGTGTGTATGCGAATGCGAAAAGAGCGCGGCTGGTGCGGTATTATTCAGTGTCATTCTTATTTATTAGTACCGGGGATGCACTGGAATTATAATATGTTGGATGTATGCAAGTAGTCAACATTAGTGATTTATTTCAATCTTGCCAATTTAATTTCCGTACACTAAGCATCAAGAATTGGACTCAAAAATCGAAAGATTTATATGCGAGTACTGCGGTGTATAACAGCCACTCATCGTAAATATTATTTCGTGTACGCTTTTCTAATAATTAATATTGCCAGATTGTTTATTTTATTCAATCTGTAAACGGCTGCTTTTAGATACCTATTTAGGGATGTTTCAAATTGGAACAAAGCAACTATTAATATATATTCATTTCTCTTGAACGCGCATCTTTGAACAAAGTGAAGCTTGGATAAAAGGACAAACTCGTGACAACATGACATCTTTATGATTCTTCAACAACATTGTACATTGTGAGTGACAGTGCTATTTAGAATCGCTTTGTCCCAAAACGAAGAACAAAATTAGTTGCTGAAAATTAGCATCTAGAGTTGATTGTCACTTTATGGCGGCGCACCACTTCAAAACGATTCTATTTGGACAGATAGAATTTCCAGTTTTAGGAATTTGCTGAATCTTTTGTTGGTGATCAGCTTCTATTTTTAGTATGAAAGATTTTTTCCAACCCCTTTAGTAAGGAAGGTCCCAACATTTGGTGATGGTAACTTCAAATATTCATTCTATCTCCATTTTTTTGGAATTTGGAGCTTCTGGTGTATTTTGATTGGTATCTGCAATGTTCAACGTCAAAGCTCCATCTTAATATTGAACTTTTATCATTTTTTCGACATTTTATCATCCAAAAAATTAAGAAGACTTTTTGTACAAAAATTGTACGAATGGATTCTTCATAGAATACTTTGAATATATTGAATCTTTATGAAGTTTTTGTATTCATTTGTCAGAAAACTCAATTTCATAATCCTACTACATTGTGATGGTAATTGAATTTATCCAAAAATGCAAAGTTTAATATAGACGAAACATAATAAATGATGAGTATTTTCGAATTCGAAGAGATAATTACTCAAATACAAATTTGACAGCTGTTAACGATGATTAATTTCCAGATAAATCATTAGTCAAATAATTTCGGAGAGCCTCGCGTCTCCGCACATCAGGTTATGAAATAAATATATTAATTAAACAAAAATGATTGTTGATAGTCTGAAATTAGATGTGACTTCTTTTCATGTTCTCCAAATTCAAATTAAATACGTTGTGTGACAGAAAGGATTCCAACTGATTTGTTTTAACAACTGCAGTCTCAACAAATGTGTGCGGTGTGGTAATAGATGCACATTATTATGATGATTATTTCGAATTTGGACAACAAAGATTAGCGAGGTGTATTTTCAGTGGGAGAAACATTTTCGTCGCCATTTTTTTCGGGCGGAATTTTATTTGAAATGCAATGCTCAGCCTGTAGAACTAATTGGCGCATAAATGCAGGAAAAGCGCACTTTGATTTGATGGCTTAAGCTTAAGTAAACACGCGGTTGACACTCTGAAAACTCGTAATTTAATAAAACCAGGTGTGAGTGTGTGTGAGCGCCGCGACGCTCTTTCACAAAGTAAAATCCACCTTTTTCTATTAAAATATGCTTCTCCTGAAATCCGGAGATCCCATGATCATTTTAGTCGCCCGAAAACGATTCGACGATCAACTTGTGAATTATTTTGATGTGGTGCACAGGGGATTAAAAATAGTGAGCCACTGGTCAAACTGTGGATGTGTATATGGTGGCTATTCTGTCTGTCTGTGCTAAATGAGTGATCTTTTTCGAAGCGTTCGCTAATTCTTGTATGTGAGATCAGACACTATTTGATCTTATAAAATACTAGTGTGTTTTTGAACGGCTATGGGCCATGGAGTTCTTCCAAGAATGGTCGTCTGCGCGGGAGGTAATACAGCTGTTTTTTTGATGTTCCACTCATTTCTCATCTGATCGCATTACTTGCCAAATATTATTAAAATTTATATAATTTTAAATTGATCATTCACATTAATGTGCTCACATTTTGTACGGGTTTTGGATGTCGAGCGTGAAATTGAATTATTTTATTTCCAAATCATCGGAGCAAACCAAAATCTGGGAGATTACAATAGTAGTTTTAAATAAACATTTAAATTTACACTTCCTAAAATATCTACTGTTGATATTTGAATTGTCAAACAAAAGAAAAAATGCTACAGTATGATGTGCGATTATTTTAACATCAACTTTTTACTATATTTAAAAATAACAAAAAAAGCCAGGAAATTATTAGCGAAATAAATTGATTTTTCATATTCTATTATTTTGTAATCACTTCTTACTGCAACAACCCCCAATTCGAACTTCCATTCAAACGGATAAAAGACCTGCTCTAGAGCAATTTCCGATTTTCTCCTTCTTTTTAGATAGCGTCTATGGAATTGAAAAAAAATATTTTCAAAAGTAAATTCAATATCGTGTTGACAGTAAGTATTCGAAAAAAATGTTTATAAAAAGCATCTTATTCACAGCAGTCTGAAATAAACTGATACAAATTCGCTACAAGTGAAAACTTAGATTGCCAAGTTTAAATGAATATGATTCACACAATTATAATTGAAACTGAGAAAAAAAAACTAGAGTCATTTTGCAAAACATTGATGGTGTTATTGTGATTATTTTCTTTCAGACGTTGAAATTTATTCAGCTATAAAATCGTGTTTATTTCAGTCCAAAACCACTTTATAGTATTTGAATCGTAAATAATTTGCGTAGAGGTCAGTCTAGTCGAAAAAAAAAAAAAACAGTTTTCCTGTTAAGTTTTAAGGACTTTCTGGCGTTAACTAACTGAATTTCGGTAGAGGTCAGAAAAAAAAACGACTTTTTGCAGTCTATAAATTGAATTTCGGTACATAATTAATTAACGTGAAGTTTTTTCGCGCGAGTTTGTTGATACATTGCGCTAATGACGCCACAGCGTATTTAATATATTTTCGGCTATGTAGGTACTTTATTTTTAAACGCAAATATAAACATTTCCAGCGAAAACCTTCATAGAAAAAAGAATCTCTGCGCGCACCTTATCCTGAGAGATACATTTTATCTGAAAAATCTGCTAAACATTGCCTGCCAAAAATCGCACTTCTTTTTTTCCTTCAATTTTATTTCCGGCACTTTGCACGTATGCCAAAAAGTTAAAACGGAAAATATTTTTGTGTACCAACCTATACTACATAGACATATACGCAAAATCAAAAATTGAATTTACATTTGGTGGCTGTGCATTTAATAAATGCGCCAGTGCACAAATACGCGTCCATCCAGAAGGTTATTATTTACTCTCGCAATTTATTCAACGCGAATTTGCGTCGCATTTTGCGAACGACTCTTTTTGTGATGAGTGTGGCTTGATTGACACGATAAAACATTTACGATTGCACTGTGTTTGCTAATTAACAATGAAAATCAAATCGACCTTCAGCAGTTCGAAAATGGAGAGCTTTTCGTCGACCGTTGAGGAATCTTACGAGGTACGCACAATTCTGATCTGCTTGCTTCAGAGCCGAACTGAAAAAAAATCTAGTAGGTTCGATAATTTCTAAGTAGATTGGGTTGAATTTGTTAGTTAAATTTAGCTGAAGCGGAAAAAACAGATTATTTTGAAATGCGCCAGCCACTTGTTACCTATCAAACGTGTTGAGGGTTGTCAAAAAAAAGCGCTGATTTAATTATTTATTTTTAGCTATTTGTCGAATGTGAACTTCATTTTTCAATGTCAGTTAAATTTAAAAAAAATTAACAGAATTTCAATGAATCGTGTCGAACAAATGGCGTATTTTGCTGCGGACCGTGATTTTCTACAATAAAGTGCGTCAAAAAGATCGTTATCGGCGGCTTGCCGAATTTATTTGATTTTCTATTTCGAACAAATGTCTATTTGTTTCGTTTCCAAATGCAAATGGTTTCAAACACGAACCGACATGAATAATGTTGGACTGGAAAAATTCGAGATCAAAATACAGAATTGAGAAGAGATGCATTTGCATTTATGTCAAAAGCTTTATATTTGTTTGTGTTACGAAATAGTGCTGGTGCGAAATCGAGTCGAACCTTTCCAATCCATTTCAAAAATGTTTGGCTGCATAGCCAACATTTTGCACTACACTATTTAATTTGATCTCTTTTTATTTAGACTTAATAGCCAGAATTAATTTTTCGTATTTAATGGCACTGGATGGAATGCAATGTTGAACAACTTTTACTTTCGCCTGCGCTAATGTTCAATTCATAAACTTTATTATACGATCGCATTAAACTTCGCAAAACTTTAGAAGCTATTTTCACATCGAGGAAATGTGTGCTTCAAAAATTGGAGATTACAAACAAATTAGACGCATTGTAAGCATTTCCTAACTGGTGTTGAGTTGATGGATGACCTATTTTGAGTTCGATGCAATGCGTGCTTTGATCTATTTCGATTAATAGCTAGTTAATTCCTGCGGTTGTTCTATATTAAAATAAAAGCCAAGTTGTACCCTGATTACGGGTCACTGAAAAAATACCAAAAATTGACGGCCAAACGCACTAACAAAAGATTCTGAGAAAAAACCGAACAAAGTTGCTCCAACTAGAATTTTTAGACCCAAAAAAAGTTCTTTTGACAAACTTTGCCAATTAAATGAAAATTTGTAGTCTCCTTTTTTCGCGTTCTCGGATTGGAACAAATCAAACTGAATAATTGCAGTTTAATTTAAAAAGAAGTGTTCTAGATATGCCAGAAGTGTCACATAAATTTGTCCTTTTATCCAATATTTGTCACCTCTAGTAGGCTAGCAAAACACCTCAACGATGTTTTGCTTTTAATTTATTTTAAAATGAGCGACACCTGTTGCTACTACTACCATCCGAATCGCGAAAACTGGCTGAAGTGCAAGAAAATGCTTGAAACAAAAATGAACCGCATTCCTATTTCCATTGCAATGGCGTGCAATAATAATATTGCGTTTTTGAAATTGCGATGAAGCGAAAATTTGTCGGAAAATTATTAATCTAATGAATGAAAATCTGTAGGTCACGGGCGTAGCCATTTTATGTGTTGGGAAGGCCACTGGCCGCTCATAGTTTGTGCACTATAAATAATCGGATTCGAGTGAATCTCCAAGTATAGAGCTTTGGAGGGCTGCCAGCAGGAGTTGTTCCGGCCCCCGGACCCCTAGACTACAACACTTATTATCAAACCGCGATGTGCGGCTAAGAAACAAATTTGCAGAATAATATAAACATTCAATTATCAATTATCTGTTTTTATTCTGACCTTGGGCCACTTGTTCCATTTTTATTTTTTACATAATCAAAATTCTTTTGTGATGAACCATTTTTTTTTCGCTGGCTATTTAAAAGCGCAACCTTAACGCTCATTTAATTAATAAATCGTTTGTATTTTTCAATTTTAATTGGCATGGTTTTGCGCGCCCCTCAAATTTTCGAAATTTATGACTGCAGCGCTATTTTGGTCAAATTGGGCACTATTTAATTACCTACGAAGGTGTCGACTTCATTTATTTTTCGTCTAATTTCAAAATCTAATTTATTTTATTTTCAAAATATTTTGGCAATATATTTTTGCGAGTACATTTGACTTGTAATTGTAATATTTACAAATACGCATTTAGATGCGGACCACAGAATGAGTATTTGTGGAATAAACAAATAAATATGAAATATATAATATGCACTTATATAATACAATAAATAATAGTAACGTAGGACTATTTTTAAGTATTTTTCTCCATGCGTTGGCACGTTTTTGCAGTATATCTTTCAATTTGAATTGCAACGGTCTTTGGGTTTTTGCACATTCAAATTTTCAAAATCTGCGCTATTAAATGCGCCTAAAAATCTACTGCACAGAATTTTTAAACCAATATTTTAAAGTTTGGTATCTTAATGTTTTTTTTTTATCGGGGGTCTTATTGAAAAAATGCAACGATGATACAATGAAAACGGAAATAATATTTTAAGAGGAATTATTAAATTCCTCTTGAATTAAACATATTGTTTAATTTATTTAATTGTATTGCTTGAGTTAGAAATTAATTGTAAAAAAATGGAAAGTAGCTACACGTTTTTTTAATTTTTTTTTAAATTTATTATAGAAAATTAATTAAATATAAATACCGATGCACGTAACAAAATATGAAAAAATCTAAATAATTTTTTTCATACTTCCGCGAATAAAATGATGAGGCAATATTTTAATAAGGAAACTTGGTTTTGAGGATTTTTAAATGATTTTAGTATTTTTAGTATGAGCTTTTCAGAATTCATTTAAAAATCACTACTAATGAGCTAACTATTAAAATACAATCGACATGTAGCCAATAATTTAGATATTTCTCCAAAACTTTTTTGGCACACAAAATAATAGAAAATTAAAAGTTTATTGGCGAAATAGTCTAAGAAATCGTATAAAAGAATAATAAATCCCGTATTAAATACTGAAAAATATTTATATAATATTAAATCTTTATTGTAACAAAAAACAATGGGCTGACTTTCGTAAATATTTATAATTATTTACAAATTTTCAAATAATATGTTTTAGTACACTTTTATAGCATTTTCAGTATTTTATTGTGTTTTGCGCATTCAAATTCAAAATTCAAAATCGGGCACTACATAAGTACCCCTATTTGGTTACGCCACTGTTTGAAATCCATATACCTATATATTAAATCTTTTTTATTAATATAAAACAAAACAATCGGCTATGGACTTTCGTGTTGCCAGTGTTTGGAATATACAAAAGTAAAATTAAACTTTTTGTAAACATATTCGGTTCGTTTTAGCTTTTATAGTAATTTTGAATTCGAGTGACCGCGGCGGTTGTGTCATTTTTAAAATTGCACCGCTACAATGGGCAAATTGCGTAGCATCTAAGTATGGTACAATTATTGTAATTAGTGTTACCTTTGCAAAATACTTCATTATTCTAGATTGTAGCAAATTGTAGCATTCACATTCACAAATAAACACAAAATACAAACATGAAACATCATAACCTTGTATGGAATAAAACACTTCTTATTTCGGCCATGTTGGAATCACTACTAGTGTCACCTGCTGGAAATTTTTATAATACACTAAACATAATATATTAAAATAATTAAATAAACTATGGAATATAATATAAAATATAAATAAATGAAAAATACACTACATATAAGTATATTCAAGCACATAACAGGATTTGGCAAGTTTATATTGATTTAATTTTTTCGTGACTTTGACGTTTATGTACAATGGCCATTATAAGAAATGCAAATGTGATGCTCAATGTCAAAAACTTCAAAGCAAAAATGTATTGATCTTGTCAATTCAATTAACCAAAATTGGGGTCAAATTGACTAGAATAGAGAGTTCGAAGTTTTTTGGGTGTGGAGTAAATAAATCGATATAATAGTGCCATTCGCTATTCAACGAACTACCATAAAAATTAATTATACTTTCATAGAAATCGAATTTTATTGTCAAAAAAGTATGTCGTGAGTGTTACGCCCTTTTTTCCAACTAATACCGATCGATTTACTTTACAGACGTCCTCAACCACTACAACAACAACAATGACAACGCCAGCGAAATTATATGGCAAAGATCTCAGTGTATACGACGAAATTGATGTAGACGAATTATTATCCAAGTTAACAACAGAAGAAATTAACATTTTAGCCAAAGAAGTAGATCCAGATGTAAGAAGGTTAATGTGGAGCGACGAGACACAAATATCTAACGCATTCTGTTTCTAGGACACATTTCTACCGCCAGACCAAAGGTGCAGTTACGATTGTGAAAAGGAAGCTACAGGACCACTAAACAGAAAACAACTAATCGAACATATTAATAAACAGGCGATTGAAACGCCGGATATACCGGAATTGAAACCTTACGTCGCTGGAACTGTGAGAGGGAAAAAAGTAAGTTTTTCGCAAATTGCAAATAAGGTCGCAGCTGACTTAAATATCTTTCTAGTGGATTCCACCACCTGCTCCAGTCAAGGAACAAGAAGCTGAAGAGCAAATCGCCGTGGATTTAGGCGATGAATACGAACAGGCCCTCACCAATGCTTCAGCAGACGAAATTATCGATTTGGCTGGTCAGTTTATTATTTTTGTTGCTTAATTCGTCGTTTTACAATGTGCTCAAATTGTGTAATTCAATTAGCTTTATCTATTTATTTTGGGTGTCTAAAATTAATGTGGCCGAACTTAGCGATGATCTCATCATGTAATCATTATTTAATTATCTCATCTCAAGCGTAGGCAACCCAACATACACTTTTCAGTTGAATTTGCTACAGCATCAGTATTATTGTTATTATTAAAGGCACTGTGCTGTAGTTTTAAGATTCATTTTTTGGGGTTTTCGATTAGGTAGATGTGACAATTAAGAAAATCGAGCAAAAACATAATTCGCGATTTTTTTTTTTTTTTTTAAATTGCTATTTATTGTTCGTAATGACGTCATTTTTCGTGATCATGACGTCAAATGTCAATATGCCTGTTCAAGGTCACTTCAAAAAGCCGCTCACTGAACGAAGTATATGTAAAAACACGGGTAGACACTCAAGGTAACATGTATCTGAGCGCTCTCTACCGGAAAGCGTCATAAATCCAAAGTAGAATCAATATTTTTATTTTTTTTATCTAACAAAAATTAATTTATACATTTAATAACTATAATTTTTGCCTTTTATCGCCTTGAAACTAATGAATAGTATTTATTTTGCAGCCATTCTTGGTTTCCACTCAATGATGAACCAAGACCAGTACCATGCATCTCTGTTAAACAAAGGTCAACCAGTGGGACTGGGCTGGGATGGCATCACGAAGGCATCTAAACAGAAAATCTTCCCAATTGATCCGCCAAACTCGACAGATCCGGATGAGACAATAAAGAAAGTGCAGGACGACGATTCCAAGTTTATTGATCTGAACTGGAACAATATCAAAGTGAGCTTCTTTTTACAATTGCACAGCGTTCAAATTACTTATTCTTTGTTTTTGTTCATTCTAGAATATTTCTGACGAGAAGTTCACGAGTTTATTTGAAGCGTTGGAGAACAACACCCATTTAGAAACCCTGTCGCTGGCTAATACCGGTTTGACGGATCGAGGAGCTGATAAACTGGCGCACGCTTTAGAGAAAAATAATACAGTTCGCGTTATCAATGTGGAAACCAACCTCATATCACCTTTGGGAATTGTACGGCTGATCAAATCTTTGCTCAAGACGAAAAGCGTTGAAGAATTCAGAGGCACGAATCAGGTACATTTTTAATCTGAGTAGTTATACGAAATTTGCGTGAACGGGTGACGGGACATTTTTGACCATCTCAAGGAATGCTAGAAAAAATTATAAATATTATTGCAAACTTGATTAATTGGAAGGATTAAAAAGAAATAAATTAATTAAAATTGTAGGTCAAAATTTTAACTCGTCAAATTAATTGCTAAAGTGGTTTCAGAATTTGTTCGGTATTGTATTTGTGTTCATTTTATTTGTTTTCGACTTTAAAAATTAGATAAAAAAAAGTAGAATTGAAAAAGTTTGCTTTAAAATATTAATTAGTAAAGAATAAACTACATATATGACAATTAAATAAATGGATAAAAAATTTTAATACCGTAAGTGCAAAAATACTTTATAAACATTGGTTCGAGCGCCAGTCAAACAAGAAAATAATGTTTGCAAATTATTTTGGAGCTGAATATTTTTGGAATATTGAAGCAAAAATATATTCACTTCCTAGACGGAACATTTATTTTTAAAAATAGAATACAACTTTTTCAAAATTATTTACAATTTAAATAAGAGCCAGTGAATTAAACAAGACAAGATTTTTTGTTTTGCGCTTTTCTATGGTTTATCGCCCGACCATGCAAGTTTTGAAACGCATTGTAGATTTATATTTGTAATGTGGTATTAAGGAAGGATTAATATTTAAAAAATTTGAAATTTTCTGATTTAATATTTTTTTGATTGATGTCTCGATTGACATTATCATTTATTACTGGATTATGAACAATATTTATCATCAGTTATTTAAATGTTCTGATGGATTCCAACTTTTTTTTACGTGTCACATAACATGATACATTATGGAAATGAATTATCTCGTATGTTTTACATCATTTTTTCCAACCAAAGTTAATTTAAATCTTTCATACTCGTAGTTAGATTTGAAATTGCATTATAGCTTCGTAATGGTATGTTTGAAGTTTTAACTAGATAAATTTCTCTATTCAAAAATTGTAAATTGTTTTCGGGTGAGTTAAAGCATGAACTAGATCCTATCTTCTTTTGACGTCAACAATAAATGAATGGCTTTCTGTTTGTTCCAAATTTCACGTTTGATTTTTATAAATTCAAATAAAATCCTCTAAAGTTTTTTCCAAATACAAAATAAACAAATCGAATGGTGACCAGGGGCGTGGTCTAATTGTGACGTCATATCACTTTAAATTTAATTTTTCTAATTTTGGCATGTAAAATGTGACTTTTCAAAATCGATTGTAGTTGGCAAACGGCACATTTTACGCAACTGGTGATGTAATGAAAAATATTTCACAACTGGTGATGAAAAGTTCCGAATAAAGCCTACTTGTTTTGATAAAATTCACTAAATTATTAATATCATAAGTTTAAAAAACTCTTTTTTGAGAAGGTTCTTGTAAAAATTAGAAAAAATCTTGTATGCAACATGTTAGGAAATGCTATTTTGTGTAACTCGCGTTATTTTGCAGAACTCGCTGCGCTCGTCCCGCAGAAATCCGCTCGTTACACAAAAAAATGCATTTCCTAACTGGTTGCATAAATAGCTATTAGTAAACTGTAAATTTATTTTGATTTAATTGTTTGATCTCATTTTTTTCCAGCGATCGCAAGTATTGGGAAATAGAATAGAAATGGAAATCACGCAGTTGATTGAGAAAAATCCGACAATTCTTAGGTTGGGTTTGCATTTAGAATACAACGATGCCCGTCATCGCATTGCCACACATTTACAACGTAACATAGACACAAGTAAGTGGCGGCCATTTTTCCATTCGACCTGTAATTCAAATTTCTTTCTTTTTAGTTATTTTATTTTTCGTTATTATTTTGGCCAGATTTTATGTATTATATTTTTTACTTTGGAGTGAAATCAAATTAGGTACCATTATTGTTTCGTTTCCTATTTGTTTATTATTATTATTATTGATTTGTTTTGTTTTTCAAATTGATATTTATTTGGTTTCGATATTGATTTCTATGCTCGCTTATAGATCAACGTATGGTAAAAGCAAAATACCAGATCACACTCGATACGTCTGGCGCTGCAATAAAAATCGTTAAAACAGCCTAATTATCTCGCATTCAGTCACCAGAGTTACAATAAGCATCGTGAGTAGTTATCGTTCCGAAATCATAAAAATGACCAATACGATGATGGTGTAGATAATTTGATAGAAAAATTAAAAACCAAAAAAACTATTTGGCGTTTAGTGCAAAATGTAGAAGCTATTAATATTTTTTGTTGTTGTTCTGTGGTGGCTCTGGCAGCAAATTAATACCCTTTTTATTGATATTTGTTTACCTACCAGCAGAACTTGGTTGGTTTTGATTGTACAGACATATTGAAATCGCGATCTCAAAAATTTTGGAAATCATTTCTGGTGACCATTCAAAATTTTACACTACACTCCTCAGTATACAAACACTATATTATGCAAACACATTTTGATTCGTTGCACAGGGTGTTCGAAGAGTGGTTCGCTACTTTCAACACCTTGTCGAATGATTTATTATGATTTTCTTTTGTTATCCTTGTTATCCACTATGTTATTAGTGATGTTTTGTTTGTCCTCCTAGTTCGAAAAGACTTAACACTGCGACTGCAGTTCAGGTTCTTTAACCATAGGAAAACACCATTGATTAAGTGAAGAAAGGTATCAGTATCGTGCAGTGCAGCAGTATTAAACATTTCTAGTTTTTTTGTAATTTAACAATTTGACACTTACTCATCAATACTTACAAATTATTAAAAATCTGTAGTTTCATTGATAGTTTTTATTAACTTTCATGTTGAATATTGCACCAAAATGGCTTTATAACCGGTTTTGTTGTTGTTGTTTTTATTTTTGTTGTTGTAGTATTTGGTTGCTCGTATACTATAGTAATAATATCATAAAATTCATAAAAGCAGCGAGTTTGATATTTTCATTTTTTACCTCATTATATTCGCAGCACGTTTTAGATAGATTAAGATGATAAAAATTCTCTGTGGTATTAAGACCTCTTAAGTCTACGAGTACGTTTTTATTTGGATTCAAAGGCCTTTACAAATTTGTTTACGAATTATTTAAAATAGTTGGTTTCAATTCAATGTATCCGCAATTAAAAGTGGAAACATAAATGAAATGCGCTAGTGGAAGTTTATATTGAATGCACAGTAGAAAATTTCTGAGATTATGATGCAGCATCATACTTGAAGTATTATTGTTGATAATAATAAAAAGGCGAGGTTGATTTAACGAAATGTCGTTCTAATAAAATAATTGACTATGGTCTAGACAGTTTATACAAGAAGTTACGTCATCAATAGTCGGGACGTCACTATGGCAACGTAGTACGTTCAACTTCAGCATGAGGCGCTTTAAATTGGATAAATCCACAAAATATGAAAAGCTAAACAACATTCACAAAAAAAAACGATGAAAGTAAAATCTTAGATTTCTGCTGTGACGTAACTTTGTCAAATAATTGTGTAGATTATATTATAATGGGCTATCACCCATCTAAATTTTAGTATACTTTTATTGTGGTATAGAAAACGAGCCAAATCGTCACTTAGCTTTGACAGTAAATCAGATGCGCGGTCTTTGTCGTCTGCCACTACAATAACACGTTATCAGTGGAGGTTTTGATCAATTACGATCTTATTTTCGATTTTTTTTCAAAACGTGTAACTGCGAAAGTTATTTGTATTCAATTTTTTCACATGAGTACAAAAACTTGTTTTTTAATTTTCGGATTTTATGATTTTAAAAATGGAATTGATCAAAAATTTGGAAATTCTCCTTTGTAGATCAGTGTAAAATAATAAATTAATAATATTAAAAAAAAATTAGGTGCATATCTTTGAAAATAAAGTCAAAATAGAGAATTTATCATTAAATATAAAAATTCGATAAAGCCGAAAAGTTTGCTCTCGCTAAATATTTTTTAAAAATTATTAATTTAAATTTTATGACAAACTTTATGACACAATTTGAAAACCAGGCTTATAAATTTGTTTTAAAATCGATAAATTCTTCCTAAATTCAGCAATTCGGAGTTAACAAACATGGAAACGTTTTGGTATTTTACTAATTTAATTATTGTTTTTGAACAAGAGCAGAATCCATTCCGTTATTTGTTAAATTTTACATTCTCTCATACGTTTAAATTATTACCAACTAATAAATATGAACCATGAAATTAAAACTTACTGTATACAAAATCGGAAATTAATTTTGTTAACAAACATTATTTTTAATCACCAATTAGGTAAACCAGTTTTAAAGCAATATCGAACGAAAATTTTGAAAATAATTAATTTCACTTTTGTTCATTCAGCTTAGTGTACTCGACGAACTTTGCGGTACGGTTCATTAAATTATGCTGTGCAATACAAAAAATCAAAGTTAATAAAAACAATCAATCTACGCAGTATTCGATATCATAGTTTCGAAACAATCAACACAAAATGATTTGTACTTAATTAGTAAATTCGAAACATTATTCTCGTATTTTTTTTTATTGTTGTATACCGTCCTAATTTGTATGCATCGGTTTACATTTATAACACAAATTAGCATGTACGTACACACATATGTATGAAAAAAATTCAGCAAAATCGCCGCTTGCATCTCTCTAACAATCAAGTTTTATTTTTTACTTGGCATGAATTTTAACGTATTGCAATTTCCTGGTTTCGCCAACAAAAATAAAGAACGAATATTTTTTTGCTTTGAACTGAAAAAACGCAACGTCTCTCTCTTTCTCTCTTATGAATCATGTTCTCATTATGTGCTTTTTTTGCTACGAAAGATATTTTCGAGCACACAAAGCGATTGCATAATTTGAACTAATTAAAAAAAATGCGCTCATTTAGGCGCTGCATATTTGAACAATCAAACCGACGATAGGCACAAAGAATACTAGCGAATTCCAAGCCTTGACATATTCTGGTATGATTGATGATAAATTTAATTTTCGAACACGTCCATTTCCTATATTTTTCAAATTTCTAGTTCAAATAAAAAAAGTAGCTTGTATAGACTCTACTAACGGTATTTGTTTGTATTTATTAATCATACAATTGTTTTTCAGCATGAGATAAATAACAATTATTTTTTTGTGAATATAAACAGAAAAGGCTTAGATCAAACCAAATGATAGAATTGAAACTTCAACATGCATATTTTCTGTTTATATTTTGGTGCCCCTCGTGATTCACCTGGTGTACAAAAAAAACTGTTACTTCGTGACCCGGGTGATATCCCTTAAAAAAAATAAAACTGTCACCCTCAACCCTCCCAGAAATGAATGTTTGTTGTCCTCTGTTCGCAGAACGCCGTCTGTCTCGACTTGGGGCGACCAAACCGTAGTATGGCTGAGGTCGCAATTACGTATGTATTCAATGTATCTAATCAGTAATCATAATATTTGTTGGTGATTAATTATTGGGTCGAATGAACAAGAATTAAGCGAATACTTTTATTTTTTATTAATTAGTATCAAAAATACAAAATTGTTAATAATAATTTTTTAATTAAATACCTTATTAAATTGTACGTAATAGTTACTAGGGCCGAAAGAAGCAGTTTACGCCCGTGGTCGATAATTGAGGCCCGACGCGCACTAAGAGCCTTTAAGGTTGATCCCCACTATACCGCCCGTTTACGTTCGGACACTCGCCATAAGAACTTTTTTTATTTTACGCCCAAGAGCGTAAAAGTAATTGCTTACATTTTTATTCATTCGCCCCATTGTTTCATGTTGGGGGTCTGATTAAAAACTAGCACACAATTTTTGTTCAGCTGGTATAGTTTTTGCATGTTTGTAATTTTGCAAATTAACACACACACTCACGAGAAAAAAATGAACGTAATACGTACTTGCATGTTGCTTATTTTAATAGAAAATCTGCACGATACACTAGTCACCCCTCATTGAATCACCTTTTTTTGTTGTTGTCTTTTCCCTTGCATCACAAACAAAATTAATTTCCCGTAAATAAAGAAGGTAAAATATAAAAATAAAATCTAAAATGTTTAAAGAAACGAATACGCTGATGGTGAAGGTAAATTAAAATCTCTTTAAAAACTTTATGTTAATTTAAAACTACTGCTTCTTAATTAGTGGTTAAACATAGTTTTTAGTGTTTTTTTTAGGTTGTTGCTATTTCTTTTCAGTTTTATTTCAGCATTTAATTCTAGCACTGCAGCTTTTCCGTGTATAATGGGCACTTTGCTTTTCAATAATACTTTTGTGGTTTCTATTTTCAAGGGATTTAAACTGGGGCGGTTTAAATTGCTTGGATTGCTATTTCGCTTTTTGAAAAAAGTAGATGAACGTGATAGAAAAATTCAAAAAAATTTCTTTTTTGGGAAGTAAACTCGCCGGGGGGCTATCATCCTTTTAAATGATTTCAACTATTGTTCCGCTATGTACTTGATTAATTTGATTTTGAGTCACATTTCTAATATGATGGATTTATGAGACAATCGGTATAATTTGTTTGTCTACTTTTTCAAATTGCCTATTGTTTTAACACACTTTTTATTGGTTATTACGTTTTGTGATTAAAGTGCGTTGTTTTTCTTCATAATTATTGTTGTTGAAAAATACAATCGCAGAGAAAAGCAATTAAAATTCCAATAAACATTGTGATAAAATGAAATATTAAAGTGAAAAAGGTTTGAAAGGTGTTTCACGTTTGAAACCAAGACATTGTTTTCATTTTTCCAGCACGGATACGTCGCACTGGACAACTTCCACGCAATTACTTGGTTGGCTATCTGTCGTCTGCGTGTTAATTAAAATTTTCGGGAAAAAAATCGTCGCTTTTTCACAGCCTTTTAGTATGCACCAAAAGTGTTCGATTTTTTTTTGTATTTTCTAGACCATAAGTCGAGACAGCTTCAAAAAATGCGCTCTATCAATTTTTTTTTTCATAAAAAACTAAGTTAATCAGACTATTATGCTAATATTTTACTTAATATGTGTCGTTTTATTTTAATTTAGTTTTTTTAACTAAAAAAAAAAAGTAAATATTATGTAGATAATTAATAATGTTCTCCTCTGTTTATTTTTATAAAGGTTTGTTTTTGTGTAATGATAGGGTTTGTTCGATTCGACGATGTTCCATTCAGATTTTGTGCTTTTGCAATTCTCTTATTGGCACTAACGAACGAATGCTCCTATTAGTAACTTAAGGATGTGCAATTTTCAGCAATTTGTTGTTCTATTATTTACGTCACTCTGGTTTTAAAAAGAAGAAGAAAAAGAAATTGACGACACATTATTTTATAATGTTAAAATTTATTAGTATGCCATTGTGATAAACTGAATATGTAATTGGGAAAAATCAGATGAATTTTAGAGGTGAACGATAATTTGAATAATTATGGTATATATATATTTAACCTATTTTATTAAATTATTATTTTAGTATATTTACAAAAATATATATTTTTCCTGTAAATATTGTTTTTTGCCTTTTGTGGTATATAAATATTTAAAAAAAATATAAAACAAGCATGTACGTCTGCTTTAAAATGCATTATTGTATCACTTTTCTTAGATTTAACCAACAATATGTAATCCCTCTCCGCCAGGGGGTGTATTTTAACATTTTTTATTTTATTTAATTAAAACTATTTTTAATAAGATTATTGTAAATATTTGCTTTAAATTAAAGTCATTGTGCATTTTCTTTTCATCAAAAAATGAAAATAGGGATTTTTTCCATGATTTATAGTAGGGTATGATCCTATATAATTGGAAAAAATGCTTATTTTCTCTTGTTTTGTTCTATACTACTACTAGGTTTCGTACAATTTCATTTCTGTTTTATAAATTTCACCATAAATTTTGCATTATTTGTAAGCAGTGTATAAGCCAAAAAAACTCCCATTGTAATTACATAAAAATAAAGTTTCATTATAATAAAACGTGCTTTATTTTGCCGATTTTTTTTTTCAGAACCCTTTAGCGGGTTTTTTTTTTATTTTATCCACCGTAGTATGAACAAGCGTAACAAATCGATCAAGCTACCCTCGTTTTCGAGCATTTTTATTACACAGTGTATAATTAAGTTCATATATAGAAAACTTGTGTCACGCAAACTTTTCTAATTCAATTCGCTTTGAAAATAGTATTTCGCAACTGAATAAAATTTATAGTTTACTATTAATTGCATTTCTGTTTTGCCGTTGTGTGTTGTGTTACATTTTATATCCGAAGAAATTGTTGAAAAACGACATAAAGAGCTTGACGACGATCTTTAAAGCAAAATGTAATTTATTTTAGATTGGAATCATCCAGATGCTGAAATATTTTCATTTCTGTGATTCTGCAAATATAATTTACAATCTCTTTCAAATTAGATGAAATTCTCTATTTGAAAAATAAAGGGGATATTTCTATTATTAATATTCAGCGAGTTTATAAGACGAATTTGCCGGAGCAAATTATTTCTTCGAGCAAATTCATGAAATGTTGATGAATAGTTGATGATTTAATTAGCAACGTTAATCAGCCGCAATATTTGATTTACAATTCGAATTTTCAAACAGAATTCAACGAAACAATTTGTAACCAATAATAGCCTATTTTAAACTAATAAATTAAATGCAGTTCCTTAAAGGTCATTTTTACAAAGTACAGTTTTAAGTTTAGGCGAATCGATTCGATAAATATTGGAATGGATGTGTAGAAGTAGTGTGAGGATTCAAAGTTTTATTTTATACAGTTAGAAATTTAGTAGTCCGCACAGACGATTTGTGTGCATGGAAATCAAATAGCATTTAACGTTACGTAAGAATGTACGATACTTTTATTATTAACATAACTGGTATACTGGTCAATAAAAATAGTATAGTGCTAAATTAAACCTTGTTTAAAGATCTGGCAATGAAAAAACATGATTTTTTAAAAAAAAACCCTAATAGGATTTAAATTAGAAGCTATTTTGTGAGAAAGTTACGTCATAATCCGGCCAGCGCACTTCAAATCATACTCCTCCCACTTTCCCCTTCCTTTACTGCTACCAGTGTCAACGTGCTCAAATTATGACGTCATATTACTATAAATTTGAATTTTCACTCCCTTTCCAAGCCTCAAACCCTCAAAAATGGCTGAAGATCTTATGTTAAAAATTTTGCAATTTTATTTTCGACTGGAAACAGCAAACTAAGTAATACGTACTAAATAAAAGTTTCGAGTAAATTAAATCTAATGCAATTACGTGCACTATACGAAGAGTCGAGTTTCGATCCATACATTTTGTTGTGCATTTTTTTGGCATCATCATGCACTACGTATCGTAGTAAAACTGAGAGTAAATATTTACCCATAAAAATTAAAAAACACTTGTTCAAATAGCTGCAACAGAACTACTCGTATGCAATGCAATTGTAATTCCATTCAATGTATTTATATGTGAATGCCAGTTTATAAATACAGAAAAAAACATAATTAAAATACTGACATGCTTTTAACAATGGCACTTTTTTAATTCACTGAAGCATTTTATTATCACACATAATACCATTGCACTTGTGATTTATGTAACCGCTTCACAAAAATTAAACGGCATTCGCAATGTTTAATGCATATACTTTAATGGAGATATTTGCGCTTAATCAATTTATTACTAAGAAAAAGGAACATAATCCTTTTGTGATTACTCACAAAAACACTATTGTATGTACCTACTTATTAAAACTGAAGAGAGCTCTTCCGTCAACGTCGTGCTGTTCATTATGTAATGAGATATAACTAGTTAGACAAAAAGGGGTGTGCTGCTCTATTTTTTGTTTTCCTATTAGCGGTGTTCTAATTATTAAATCTATATTAAGTTCCATAATATAGTAAGACGGGAGCGAAATCTTATATTAAAGTAGCGCAAAATATTTGATTCCAACGAATTTTCGTTCTCACTGATCGACTGACTAATCACTGATTCAATGAATTATGTATGTGTATGTACATCACATTTACTAAATATTTATTAGATTTGCCCCAACTTTCCTTCGTAGATTTGCCAAAAATTTATTATTTATTTCGGGTACGTATTTACGCGTTATCCATGGAAAGCTAAACATGGATTAATTATTTGAACATCTGCTTTTAGAAGTATTTGTTTTACTAGGCACTAAATTAGCATTTTAGTGCCTATTTAAATCAGAAGTAAATTTGTGAGAAAATTACGTCACAATCAGAACTAGTCAGGTTAACCGTTATTAACGCATTTCAAATCACACTCCTCTCATTTCCCCTTCTTTTATTGTTTTACTCTCTTCCGTATGCCTTGTCGATTACAATCCCCAATAGGTTTTCAAATTGTGACGTCATGTTACTTTTACCTTGACATTTCAACCCTTTCCGACTCCCAAAACAAACCCAAAAAATTATATTCGTATGTGATTTTTACAAAATTAATTAACAAAAAGCGGGGTAGATCATTTTGTGTTGTGTGAAATTTTATGACAAAAAATTGTTTTCTATGCAATCCACTCACATATTTCGAACATTTGGTAAATTGTCTAATCCGCGTTAACGAAAATAAATAGTCGATTATCGTAAAATTCTGAAACACTTGTTTCATGGCTATGAAACTATGCTATAAAAATGCATAATTTAATACAAATTACATTACTCACAATACTTGTTACTTTCTTGATTGTACTTGCATGTATGTATTATGACTGTAACAAAATTACACCTATTAATATTCTAATCTAACCTTGCATATTAATTTATTCTGAATAATCATAAAAATGCATATGGATTGAATTTAATGAATCAACCTGATTCATTTTGTCGTTGCAAAGAAGAAGTTAAACCGCAAATGCAAAATGACTCAAAATTGGAGGAGATGAAAATCCGTCCCTTAGGAGGTCCTCCGCTGATGCGACTTTCGACGTCCTCGCTGTAGTTGATTCAGCGTATTGACGAAACGAAACGACGCCGGAAAATTTGCCGGAACCTAATGGTAATAGTCCTTCCGGAGGTCTTCACGCACCTAACACCATCATTTTTATGCCAATTCCAAAGTTCTTGGAGTCTGCGTGTGCCGACCCGCGAACTATAGCCAAAGTAACTCGACGGTGTTTTTTGGGGGGGAAATCTAGAGAACCGGTCGCGGGTCGCCAGTTGTGCCATTGAGTTGAGTTGAGCGCCGTTCAGTTTTGCTCCATCCTTGGTTAGTGAAAGCGCGCTCTCGTTTCGTTCCCCATCCAAATACGTATGCACTGAATTCAACTTTGTTGAGTGAAACGAGGAAAAGTCAAAATAAGCGACTTTCTTTTTAAGTGAAAACCAACAGCGCACTTTGATTTAAATATATCGAAAATGGAAATTCGCATTTGGTGTTTGTTTCTAATTCTAATTGGACTGAATGTTTGCGCTCAAATTCGCGCCGATACGATCGAAGAAAAAATGCGAAATGATCCCGACTTTTCTCAGGTAGGTGGGATTTGTTTATATTTATTTAAACAAGTTTTTGCGGTCAAGGTTATTTTGCATCAACACAATCTGGCTCGCATTTCCTGGCTTAGAAAGTCTCGCAATAGATTTTTTTGAATTTTTTATTTCGCGCCGAGCGCATTCGTGCTGTTCGCAGCAACATTCGCGCAAAACGGACGACGATCGCGCGTTTCGCAATCGCAAACTTTACGACCGTCCATCATTAATAATTCATTATTAACTAGCATAAATTTGAATGAATAAATAGTGATCAAAAAAATGGTAGTTGACTCTTGAGTTTGAGTGGTTGGTAGGTAGTACATCGAGTACATCAGTCGTGCAGTAAAAGGTGAACGAGAACCGTTTTGTTTAAATCCCCTTTGGGGTCCAATTCGCCAACCGCAACTTCTGGCTGCGATAAAATTTAAATGGACATTTATTAATGATGTTACGACTTGAATTGTTGGCTACTTTATCGTAGAAATTGTGTACCCAAACCAAAAATGACATACCGGAAAATGACATTAGTTACATTTGTTACGTGAAGCGAAGAGCCGCTGTGGGTCACGAGGCAGAAACTTGATGAGTTACGTAACCAGAGATCTGCTGGAGGGTTTTCTATTTTGTTGTTTTTTTTTTTCCACGTAGGAAGTGTGTCCTCTTTTGTGATATTTATGCATGCATATATGGGGGTTCCATGCCAGATCGGATTAATAATGGACACGCATTATCGCATTAAATAATTCAACGGCGAGCTGATCGAGTTACACATTTGGGATGTAAAGTGAATTTTCATTAGTTCGCCCAATTAATTGACAGTAGGTGATAGGCGAATTTACAAGAACGCTTTTCGACGCTTTCTGGTGGTGCTTGGAAAATATATGTTTTGGCTCCAAATGGCACTTTCTCGATTGGTGGAATTGGCTAAACGATTGGAATTATTTTTTATTATGCACCTAACTTGCACCAAGTCCGAGAAATTCAATTTGATCATAACACTCACTTTCCGAAATTCCAGTCTTCCAATTTTCGCTTACAATAAATATCTGGTGAATGCGAAATTTCTTTCATGAATGATTTATATATAAAATATATATATAGATTTATATATAAAATATAAACCTGGTATATCGAGGTATATGTATTTAGATTTTGCCTCGAGGCACCCGCCTCCGAGGTTTGCATACAGGAGCTAACCGAATTTCGGTAGCATGATTAGAGATACGAATAAGCGAGCGAATAAGTATGTCAGATACAAAATTGTAATCCTTGGAATTTAGACCAAATACTAATTTAATAAGAAGGTGCTGCGCGGAAATGTCGTTTTGCCGGAATTAATCGCTTAATAAAATTTATTTTCCTAATGAATCCTTTGAAAAGAACTTCATGATGAATAATTAATTCAAAGAGAGCGCAGTTTTGGATCGTTAGTTTATTCGCAAATCCACCAAGACCGACATACTACTATAATTCGCAATATTTGAATAGTTTGCCTGACGGGTGGATTAAACGTTTTTGAGCTACTTATTTATTTTTCATCGAGATTATTCCATTATACGGACAAATATTGGTTTAGAAGAACGTTTTCTTAGCAAACTGAATTTATTATGATCAATCAACTGGACGGCATGTAATCGCTGTTCCATCTCTTTTTTATTTTCCATCGGTTGAACCCAATAATTATAGGTCGCCCCAAAAAAAATTTTCACTCTCAAAAAAACGTTCCGAAAAATGCATTTAGCTCTCATAATGTCACGTTCCTAATTGGATTGTTTTGCTCCGCCTCCATAAATATCGTTCAGCTCTCGGTTCAGCTTCTTTATTTTTTCCGCATTATACGGAAATTGGCGTGACGTGAGAAGATACGTTGTTCACGTTAATTATTCAACTCCAAACTTATAACCCAAATGTCCCAAATCGAGAGCCAATAATAATAAAATTCGATAAAAGCTCGTCGAATCAATATGTAGTTAGTAATCGACGACTGTTAGTAATCGGCTCGAGGTAATGGAAACGTGCATATGGTTTAGTGATATTCGAAAATAAATAATAAATTAATAAACAATGAAAAATGAAAATGGAAAATTAATTCGCAATATGTAGCAATTTTTAAATACATATATAGGATACAATGTAATGTTAATCCATTGGACAAGCAAAATTCAGAATTTGTAGACCAGCCGAAACTAGATATTGTTTGAATCATTTTGTATATTTGCTTTGCTTGCAGTTATGCCTTTATAATTTGTATAATATTCCTCGAGAGCACGTTCTGAATAATGTTGTCATTACTAATACTCATGTATTTCTACGCGAGCTTCAGAAAATTACACTATAGCAGCGACGACCAGAAACGGGATTTAATTTCCTACATATACACCTAATAATAATAATAATAGTTTACTTGGTGGAAATGTGGGCGGAAAAATTTTGGGAAGACTAATTGTCATATGTTGCGACTGCCGTTCAATTACCTTTCGATTCATGTAAATAGTACGTGACGATCATTTTATTAATTACGTGAAACCGTAGCCTGTCTTGTTCAATAATCATTACTATTGTAGCCACAAAAGTCGGAATGCGAATCGACGTCACAAATCCGTACATTTTCACAAATCAGATAATAAAATCGATGGCAAAAAAGAAAAGCCGTAGAAACGATTTCCTTTTCAATTCTTAAATAGAGAAAAGGCTTCGCCGGTTATATCAATGGACGAACATATCGACGAAAATATAATACGCTATAGTAATAAATTGAACATTCGAGATTAGAACAATTATAATGTATGATAGTT
Organism: Cryptophagus acutangulus; assembly: GCA_963556235.1. Classification (NCBI taxonomy): domain Eukaryota; kingdom Metazoa; phylum Arthropoda; class Insecta; order Coleoptera; family Cryptophagidae; genus Cryptophagus; species Cryptophagus acutangulus. The sequence continues at coordinate 11,802,442 of OY744557.1, forward strand.
TCAGGCAACTGAAACTGAAACTTTATTTAGCGATGAAAATCCCCTTTAATACTTCGTAAACCTGCGCCGGGCTATTATAGTCAATATATTATCGGAAACAAACTTTAATCCAAAAATTTCATTTCTACCCTCTATAGTCGAAAAATAAACAGACAAAAATGTACCTAATTCGATTTGGAGTTTCGACGAAGAAGCTGCTGCCCCCCCGCTTTACAGGATTTTCCACGGTTGCGCTGATCCAAGACGTTCCATTATATCTCTTAACATCCTCCAATAGACGAAAAATAAAAAAGTCACCTAGTTCTATTGACGAAGAAAATCACTATTATCACACTGATGGCAGCGAGAAAGAGAAGACGAATTAATTATTGTATTGAATGCTGGAATAAGTCAAGGACATTATTTAAAATGTGTAGCGTAGTTTCCTGTGTTCCATGCGAGTTTGAATTGTTCAAATGGAATTTAATGGCTGACTATAATTTCGAAGTCAACAGAGCAAATAACTAGCGTCAAGTGAAATTACAAATGTTTGACGGAAATTGCATCAAAATTTCGCCAATGCCTCTCTCTTCTCAAAATACTGCTTGGTTTTTATCCGAAGTCCTGCTAGCACCAACCCAACTCTTCGGGAACCGTGGCTGGAAAACTCTCTCGCTGGATCTAAGACTCACTGGACTGGATGGGTATTTCGTTTCCATAGAGAGGACGAATGCTCACATAGTTGCAAAATTGAAAAGCTATTTTCCGTCCTCAATCCGCATGTTATTGCATTTTCTATTTTAGTCGGTTAGCTTTTACCAGTTGTATAATTTAATTATCCAACCGGAAAATGCAAAAAAATTGAATACTGATGATTTTTTAAAGTAACGCGTTAGAGTTGCCTCTGACGCGACACAGTAAGAGCCCTCCGCCTTCGGCGTCGGGCTCTTACCCAGCAACGCGCTTTCGAAAACTGCCTTAAATTACCAATGTTGAAGAGATATAATTGACTACTGACAATTTAAGTTCATTTAAAAAGCTTTTAAACCATCAAAGAAGCACGAAAACAATATTTTAAAAGTATCGTGTCATAATGTTATACATTAGTGTGAGTAATTTTGTTTTAATATTTTTCGAGATTATTAACATAATTATGATAGTTGAAAAACAGTTTAAATCGACTTCAAAGGCAACTGTACGGAAAGTTCAACATTCTACAAATGGTATTAAATATTCTATTAAACGGCAAATTGTTCTGAAAATTTTATCCAAGTTCGCTTTTTATCGATTGAAAGTTAAATTAAATTGGATTGGAATAATTTTACAATCAAAACTCTAATTTATAATTAACAGAAAGTCTTCTTGTATTGAATCGCATCGACTGACTAACTTCGTTTCAAAGTTGATTTAAATAAAAAAAAAACTTTTTAGTGTTTCGATAACATTTATGTTTGTATAATAAAATAATATGAAATTTTCAAATGGCCCCATGATAATTAATTGAAAATGAAGTTTAGTTTATTGATTACATATAGTAATAAGTATTAATGAATATTGACATGTATATTTGAAAACCATAATATATTGTACATTAATAATTAATTAATTAATATGCGTTTCAGGAACCAAAAACATTTTAATTATATTAGCAAATTAATTGAAATTGAAAACTAATTACTTATGTGTCTTTTTTTTTAAATATGTGGCACATTGAATTAATAAATCCAAAAATGAAATATGAACGTAAAGCTACATTTACTTATTAAAATTGTGGAGTTAGAGAGAGGTCCTTGTTTGATTTGCCAAAGAAGACTTTATCCCTAAGGGTTGGTGGTGTTTGGGTCGAATAATGAGAAAATCCTTGTGGATTTATTTTTATCCCCGTTCTTACCTAAGGAAATTTAATAATTAATTTTGAGTGGTTTTTGGACAACCAGCAAAGATGTACTTTTGGCGTTCGAGAATAGATTTGCCGCGAAGCCGATTAATTGATCGAATTATGTGGAAATTGACTCCGAAACTGAGATGGAGGGAAATCTGATGAATTTAATTAGAAAATATTAAACAAAAATATTCATCAAATAAAATACAAGCAAAGTGTATTCTCTCTTTGTGGTTTTTCTTGTCACTGCTTCGCATTAATCACAAGATTTAATGAGTTTACTCATCGACATTTTTGTTTCCTGGTATTTATTAAATTAGGAATTAGACTGTTAAATTTGACTCATTATTTTCGTCATAAAATTCTATTCATTCTACTTCGCGCATTGAACGACGAGAGTAATACTTGTTAAATTGAAATATAAGAAATTTATCAGAATTATGTAACTGTATCTCACATTCTTCGATATAAGTGGAATGAAATTCCGAGATTTGAAATTGCTGTAGCTACTGCACTGCTTCATTGAGAACTGGTTCAATGTGATATAGTAGTAGAAAAGAAAAGGAAAAAATTTTGATGAGTGATAATTTTTATTATTATTGGGATACCGGCTGGCAATGGCAGGTGTGATTGGGCTGGGTGTGAGGTGAAGCCTCATACCTGATATAAAATACAGTCTGACTCATGCTCATTATTATTAAGCCCAAACACGCAGCCGGTAGGTAATACCATTCATCCATTGATTTTCAAACGGGAATTGCACATAGATGTAATCATATTCATATTCGAAAACCGAAAATATGATGGTACATACTCCATTTTTGTTAATAATTATAAATCGTCCGTAATAATGAAGTTTGGGGTTTCTAGTTTACGAGATACCATCATCCAAGCTACCCTAAAACATTATCCATTACAACCCTGCATTCAGTGCAGGAATTGGACCGTTTATTACACTCGAAAAGCTTATCTAGTATCTGCTCCGTAATGATTTACTGTAAATGCAGCTCATCTTCAAAGCGTCTGCTACCTTGTTGACAATTTATACGTAATATAGTTTACCTGCAATCAAGACACTTTTTATTTAACTTATCGTCAGCAATGCCTTATTACGATATTTCAAATCTAATAAAAACTACTGGAGTTTTGTCTTGGAGTTGGAGATCTAAGTTTCAAAAAGAGACCAACAAGATTTGGAGCGATTTGGTGACTCCACTTGATCTTCCAAATCTGCAAACCAATCTTGGACCATTTTGTGCACTTGTTATCTTTACCCTGAAGATATTTTTTTGGGATCCTCCGGGGGATCTTCAAACTCCTGAGCTTTAAGGTAGATTCTCACCATTGCATCCGTTTAGGTTCCATCTCTCTTCCGTCAAATTTGATTGGGTAGTGGTCATTTTTGATTCTAGTTGCGTTTACAAAGAGCTTGATTAAAAATCTATGAACCCTTTGCCGTTTATTGCTTGGATTTTCAATCACTTTGGTTTCTAGCTAGTAGCAATTTGACTCAATGACCAACAATAGCCGCCATAAAACATAATAACGGCTGACAAATAAACATAGTGTCATGGAAATGAATTTACGGATTTTTTATACATTTATGTAGACAGCCTCTTTTATAAGTACATACTATTGTCGTTGAGTAATTTTTAGGGTCACCCACATGCCCTCTGGCTATTTAATCCCATATGCTGGGTCTAATTATTATTAAATTTTTAATTATATTAAATAAGGACATGGAAAATAAAAAAATTGTTTTATAACATATAAAAAAGACACAACATTTAATTACATATCAGACACTCTTCTATATCCTTGAATCGTGTTATTGTTAATTATTTGATGATTAAACAAATACATCATTATTGCGCACCAACCAGTTCAAGTGTGAATCCAGATGATAATTACAGTTATTTTTAAAAATTGAAATAACATCGCCGATAAAAGCCCGACCAGCAGATAATTGTTTGTTTTTCACTTTTTCGTTAATTGATATATTGGAGCGCAAAGCGTATCATGTGTTTTTTAAAAGCGTGAAACGCTGAAACCTCGTCGCGATTATGCCATCACGGTGAAAAATACTCATTTTCTTCGAATCCGCCAAGTATGTTTGTTGTATGAAAAACAAACCATTACTCATTGTATTCGGTTACAAATGCATGTATATGTTACCGCTAATGTGTGGAATCAGTCATTCTATTGAATAACGAGCTATTCTACAGATTAACGGGCGCGTTTACTCAAAGCATTGAATTATTCCCATATTCAAAGCTAATCTATTTGTTGCTCCAAGATGAGAAAACTATTTCGATCGCGTTTCGATACAATTAAGTAAAGCGAACTTATGACTACCTACCGAATTAATTTGCTCAAATTCGAGCCAATATCAGTTACACTAACCGCGTTTGTTCGGAAGGAAAATTAATGAAAACAATTTCATAAAATATAATTTAGTTTCAGTTTGTTCATCTTGGAAGAAACAATGACAATTTCTTTGTATTTTTCCTTCTAGGGTAATTAAGATAATGCAGGTGCATATTTTCTGTGCAATTAATTATAGAAGTGCGAGGAAAATAAATTATGAATCAAGTTTGTCCAAAATTTGTTGGAAATGAGATTCCATTCGGGGATTCCCCAGTTTGATCATTTTGGCCGGTAGCGCGCAAGTCTTTAAGAATTAAAAAAATTTGAATCTGATTTTTGATCTGCATAAAAGTGGAGATTGCCAAAACAATTCATGCCGTTTCTAAATGGTGCATTAGAATAGTTTTAAGCTCGGCTTTAATTTGAAGACAATTTAATAATACAGGTGGGTATTTTCGCTTGGATTCCGTATGCCATTTATTTTTTCCTTTTTTGGTTTCGTAAAGTTGAGTTCAGTAACAACAATGGAATTAATTCGATTGCGGCAGAAATAACGGAACTAACAATTTTACTCGCTATTTTATTACCTAAATATGGTAAAACAATGTTAGACTTTTAAAGTATAAAACCTTATCATGTGTAATTTCAGCTCAGATTTATGCGATCAAATAAATTTCGGATAGAGTTAGTTATTGTGAAAAAAGTCATTAACAAAGTTGTTAACAACACATTTAGTAAATAAAAGCTCTTTTATTCACACTTTACTGAGCATTGTGCATGATTTAACATGTGCAAGTTAGTGAGCACTCTTGAAATTATTGCTGACACTATAATAAATATAGAAGGGGATGTCTTGGAAATGTTCAAAAATAAGTAATAATATAAATAAATAATTGCGGATAAGGAAGCTGGCTCATCAATTTTTTACTGTGGGTAAATCTTTAGTATTAAAAAATTGATAAAGCCACTAATACTACTTTGGAAAGTTGGATGGTCTAGTTACAAACGCTACGCTACATCTTTTGTCATATCTTTTTGTTAATTAATATACTTAACGACAAACGGTTTTTGTTTAAAAAATTCAGGAAGGCAAAATCGTTGAGTATATCCAATCAAAACGTGGTTCCATTTGGGTACTATTTTTGTAGCCACTTCTTGGAGTAACACCATCAGCTCTACTGGTCTCTTCGATGGAAGACCTGGGCCATCAGATTGGTAGTTGGTTGGATCCTCCTTGGGTTCCTTCCACTAAAACATTAGATTTTAAATAACCATCAACGTGGGATTGAAAGAAAGCTTATTGGCTTTCCAAAAGTACCATTAGATGTTTTAAACAGCCCTTAATACTTTAGATTTGTCCTCTATAAAAATGGTCTCTCTGAACATTTAAGTCTTGCTCCACGTATTTATCGAGATAATTATATAACATCCCTTATCCGCCACCTTAAAGGATCCAGTCTTCGAATGGAAGACGCTATACGTTGGAACGGGAATGCATGCTTGGAATGAAATATTTAAATGTGGAAAAGTTTCTGGATAAGTTCAAAAGAAACAAAATCTCAAATAGAAATTGCATTTTCTGCTTTAGCCTCCTCCACCCAAAGTACATTTTCGGAAATTGAAATATGTGTAATGTAATTATATGGCAAATTCGATTTTTTATATCTCTCTAACTAGATTTGAAAGTTCGGGGGGTTGGTTTTTTAAATGTACATCAGTCGAGCGAAGCGAAATTCTTACACATACACTTCTGTATATTATTACTTATTAATGGGCGATAGCGTGAACCAAAAGGTTGTAAAAAAAAAACAAATCTGTTCTATTTGGGGAAGGATAATGTACCTTCGTTCAAGTTACATTTGAATGTGTGTTATTATATTGCTATTATGTTTAATGTAAAGTTTCGAAGTTGAAAGTTGGAAAGGGTTTATAACTTTATTTCATCTATTTCGGGTACTCCATAAATTATATTCATTTACCTCTGGAGAGCTTTTTAGGTATTTGTACATTGTTATCACTAAGGGTATGATAATTTTGTAAATAATAATAATGCCTCCTTATTGCCGGTAATATTATTTCTGATATTTTGCTTTCCACATCAGCATACAAATTTCTTAAAATAAGGAAATGCAAAATTCCCATTTACGGTTTCCAACAATTAATTCGGTTGGGCGGTTGTTTCAAGTATGTAAAATGCTAATTGTGGAGTAGAACATTAATCTCCTTACTCTAAACGTGACATATTACAAGGCATTTCTCTTCCACACTCTTCACTTTATATGCCATGTTTAAATTCCACTAATCCCATACAATTAATTCATAATTTCATTTTCTCATACATGAATATTTCAAAACTACAGGCAACTTTCTTTTTAATAATAATCCAACTTCAAATGAAATTCGCATAGAAAAAAGCGAATAGATAATGTAGCTTTGATGTCAGGACTTAAGCTTAATACAAAATAATAGAGCGACATACATGTAAGTAATCCGAACGAGCTTTTCTTTTGTATTTTCATCCAGACGTCAAGTCTATTCTTTGTTGTTGACAAAATATATTCTCATAAGTTTCCCAAGTATACCGAATGAGAAAATACAAATGTTCCGATTTTATTGGCTTAGTCAACCCGATGATAATAGTCCGTGCTTCTGAATCTGACTACCATGCCATTGCGATTCTTGATGTAAAAATAAACGTATTTGCTCAGGAGGGATGCAATTTTAAAGGGTGCACTTATAAACAAAACCGTACACATCATAACATCAGGGTGTTCTCCGTCTTCTATTTCAACTTGATTTTTGGAGCACCCCTTTTCACGGTTATCAAATAACAATCATATTATGAATAGTGTATTATTCCATTCAGATGCAAATGTTGTTTATAGATTATAATTATTTGCCTGCATCGAATCAAACATCATCATCGTATTACTCACTTAAATAACGTTTTGCAATAAGAACGTTTGCAGGAAGCTTTGTTCGGCAGATCGGCAATCCGTAACAACAGGTATATTCTTAAATTGTAACGCTTTCTTGAAGAGCAGCAAGAAATAAATTCATCCTTGGCATCTGAGACAGTCAAATCAAGATTTACATTATTTCCTCGTCGTATATTTTCCGTTCCCTTTTTTTGCCCCCTACAAAGGTTGCTGCTACTGCGTTTCTTTTGCGAAAATAATTGTTTTTTCAATTTTCTTCACATTAGCCTAAGCTTCTTATACGCTCTTTAAGCCCAAAATCCGATGATATTTTAATTTTCTCACAAGATTCAATATCATTCCACTTGGGAGTTTTCGTTAACAAAAATAATGTACAGGGCGTTGTGGAGTTCCAATTTTCGGCCAACTCTTTGATGGACAGATATTTGATGGACCAGATGGGAAGGAGAAGACTGACGACTGTGGAGTCGAGATGGAGTTGAGCTGCAACAATTTGAACAAACAAATACTTTTAATTGGTGTCATTTAGTGTCCAAAACACTTGATTAGCAAAAATATTGTCAATATAATCGTCAGGTCAAGTTTGGCGAGATAATTCGATGTTTTGCTTCGTATTTTGCGATGCCCTGTATGTACTGCGTTTATACATTATAATAATACATAACCATAGTAGCAACTTCTATTCACGGGGGCCTAACAGCGATGAATAGTTAGATAAAATAAAATTGGTTCATTGAACAGCGGCAGAGAGAGAAGGCCGGATATAAAGATCATTGTTCATTCGCATTGTATACTATATTTATATACATCTATGGAGGGTCTACTGACTATTTTATTATTATTATCGTGCTCAGATCTTTTGCTTTATGCTTTCTTCTTCTCGGTGCAATTCTATAACGAACTTTTTTTTTGCTCGAACTCTACAAACATTTAACTGACTTGTTTGTCCTTTTCTTCTTCTTACAATTGATAACATCCAATTCGACTACGAGTACCATTCGATAATCGATTAGATAAGAGCAGAGGTTTCTGTAAGCTATACCGCAAACCGTGCACTGATTGAAATGGATCGAATCTTTGCATTGCACTCAAGACGCAAGAGGCCTCCAGATTAACTCGGAATCTAACAACGATGGCTGGAAAATAACCACTTTTACGCATAAATGAAGCAAATTTGACTAGACATTATATTAAACATACATGAAAAGTTCCCCTGTCGTCCACAAACAACATGGGGTGTGAATGCTTGTACGTATAGTTAAAGCATGTGTCCATGTTGACATCGTTACATTGGAGTTGATAATGGGTAAGTGGTAGGTGCATTGTGTGTAATGAATGTAAAATCTGTATGTACATAAGGGTAGTTGTTCCCGTATGCCGCTGCTTCTGTTCTCTTATACCTCTCCTATATTGAAGTATTAAAGCTCCACCCTTATAAACAGGAAAAAGGTACATGTGTTTATCGAACACACCTATGGCCGCATAAGTATATGGGTCCTACTCGGACCCTCCGACAGTTTTATGTCAAATTTGAAAAAACAAAAAAAAAAAGGCGACGTGGAAAGGGGTTATTTGGTTTACGTCAGTGAGCAACTTCAATTAAACATTCAAACGTTCCGGGTTCAATCGACCATGATAATTGTGTTATTTTCATATGTTTCAGCTGGTGACTAATGATTGTCTGCTGCTTGGCATGCAAAGTTTCGTTAATTTTGTTTTATTTTTTTCGGTGGGGTGGGGAAGTTAATATGCATCAAAATCCGTCTCTTTTGTATTCTAATCAAATTTCAATTTTGTGTCACATAATTGGAAGCGAGTCGATAAAAATCATCGAGTTTCGCTATCTATTTTGCATTTCATCTCATATGCCAGAACCGATTTAATATAATTCGTATAACGTGATAGATTGAATCTGTGTGTCAGGACCAAAAACAACCTGACAAGAGGAAAAGTCAGCCATTGCAAAATACATGTAAACGATCAATTAATTATTTTCCGCAATGGCATTAACCCGTTTTAAAGTCAGCAATTTTTTCCGCGCGCTGTTTGGTCGGATCGATTTTTTTTATCTTGCACTGCATCTAAAAAAGCAAGTCGTAAACTGGCGCAATTTTCCATTATTGTTTTGGGGAAGGTGTGTTGTGCAGGGTGTATTCTAGTAACAACAGTTTGCCCAACTTTCAGACGACGTAATTTATTAGTCGTCGTTTTGTTTAATTAAATACTTCTAGTGTCTTTGAATTCGAAAATATTAATTTCCTCTATTTTTTGGAGCGAGATCGAATGAATACATCTGTTCATCCATCCCCCCCTGATGGTTGCCAAATAAATGAAAGAAGTTAAGTTAGTTGGTCGACGGGCCGGCATTGATGCCATGAAAACTGATATAATTACTTTCGAAAATCTAAGAGAAGCATTAGGTTTACAAATGGAGGACTCGATCTCGCCGCCTGGAAAACTTCTAGAATTTCATGAGGTTTAACAGAAGCTTGATTATGTTTGATTTCGATTTCATTTCTTTGCTCTCGCTAATAAAATCGAAACTTTTGATCATCAACTTTTATCAGAATTATCTGCCGGCCAATAAATATGTTATTTCGTTCGCCAGGTTTGGAGCGGAAACTAGGTGTGATGACGGAAATTAATTGTCGTAAATTATCAAGTCCGTTTATTGTGCAAAAGTTTACCTTACCCCCAAGGAAATGTTTGACAAAACTTTTATGGAAGAAAATGTACCATTAACAAAATGCTCTTCTTACAAACTTTTCACAAAGTGACTCTCGACACAAACTGTGCCCCTTCGCTGTAATGTAGCCAATTTCAGACAGAATTTAACTCCGATAATAAGACTTCCAACTGAGCTTCATTAAACTCTTACACAATACATTTTGGGCTTAAGGCCAATTATAATTTCCAACTAGCCAACCATCACCACCATCAAGAATTTGCATCTTTTGCTGACCATAGACGATAAAACTCAGTCAAACCAAAGTATGGAAAATACACGAAAAGGAACTGGATATAATTCAACTTTAACTTGTTCGTCTGGGAATTTCTATAGCGACTATCTCTAATTCCATTGTAAATTTTGACGTGTCAAACTCGTACATTGAACGATACGGAAATTTCAACTTTATATATTATACTATCATATAAATGAAAAGTTTTCTATGCAAACTTGCTGTAACGAAGTCGATCTTCTGCAAGTTAATGACTGTGAATATTAAGTATCTCGTGTATATTTTTTTCTTTCTTCTTTTTTATCTTACATTTATTATTTTCTCGTTTTTAATAAATATTAAGGCCTTTATTTGAATTCGTATTCCTCTAAGAGAAGTTCTATATTTTCCTACAGTTAAGAGCTGGAAAATATTTTATTATCCGCATTGTTCATAATAAGGTTTAATTTAAATATGAAAATTTAAAACATATCACGAATGGCCAGCTTTGAAATAATATTTGCCAAAAACTTTTATTCCGTTGATCTTTTTGGGAGCAACGTACATTTGCTGGGAAGTTGTGTTTGCTTTGCCGTTTAATCTAGGATGATGAATCCGCGAACACCTTACACACCAAAAAGTGGACACGGTAATGTGATTATCAATTATTTGAACAGGTGAAAATATCTACCAATTGCTTCCTCTACAACTACTTTCTCTTTGAATTTTCGTGACTTTTAGTTCAACGGCCATTCGATTAAATGGGCTTATTTAAAGATCGAAACTCATGCATGTCTTTAATACGACTTCATAGTAATTACGTAGCGTTTAATCTTCAACAAAAACTTTTCCAAGTAGGGTTTTTTGTTTCAATTAAACAAATGGGTTCGAATACTTGACCATATTGTGCAGTCGAGAGAGCATAAAGGCAGACCTCAAGTATCTATTAGGGATGAAAATTTTCGAGGTAAAATCATTTGATTCCCAATCATTTAACACAAAACCAATCTCAGCTTGGAGGCACTTTGTGTTTCTACTTCAACGATACTTGCAATTGCGAACAATAGTTTATATACTTGGAATGCTTACAGTTCGGAAACAGGACTTTATTTTTGCCTTATTTGTACTGAGTACTACTTCGATCACCAGAATAATGCGTTCCCTTCCCAAACTCTTCATTAAGAGGGAGAATTCGCTGTAGCTCAAATGGCCATCAGTGAGATCACGTTGTCAAAGGAAGGACGATATACCTAGAAGTAATATCTCAATTGGATCTTGAGCGCTACGTCACAAAGGTGCTTGGTGCTTGTTATTACCAATTTGTTCGGAAGCGATTAAAGTCGTGACGCAGTGCTCAAGATCAAATATATGCTATATTTTGTGATTGATGAGATTCGTATTTGAAATATTAGCTCAAGGGAGGAGTCTACTTGTCATCGCTCTACAAATGAATTAAAAATTTTGATATATTAATAAGTATAGAATGCCAACATAAAAGAATCAATATCACTATGCAGTAGACTTGACCTTCTACATATATATTTTGTTTTGGCCTTTTTGTAGTTCTATTTTTATAACTACTATACATCATCTACAGAGAGGCTTGCACAAAAGAGATGTTTTTTTTTGCGACAAAACTACATGCAATTTGCTTTGTACACTTTTGTGTGATATTGTTTACATTTTTTATTCGGTACGATCCAATAAATTTCCAATGTATTCAATTATTGATTCACAAATGATTTTTTTTTGAGGCATAAATTACTAATTGTATATTGATACATAAAAGCTATAAAAAGTAGCTTTTGATGGGATATCGGAAACCGTTCTTGGCGCAACTTAGTTTTAATAAAGTAATGGAAAACATTTCCAATAACAGTAAAAGTCGATATGCTTGGAAATACAAGTTTAAGGTTTTTCGCGCTGCAAATTATGCGTTCGGAAGGAAAATATTTTCGAGATAACCCAAAATTTAAATATTTGAAGTCTTAAGTAGACGGAGAATTGGAAAACAGATTTTACGATGTTCGTCAGGTTTGCTCAATATTTCATCAATTTAATTAACTGCTTGTATGATAATTCTGTACTTATAGAGTCGAGAATTCCAAATAAGGGCAATGTCGCGGCTCAATTAACACAGGCATCCTATTATTTAATAAAATGTATTATGAAATTACAAAATCGTTAATTATTTTATATATTAAATTAAAATATGTGTACGCGAATTTTTCTGTAAAAAAGTCGCATTTTTCCGTTAATTAAATCCGAATTTTTCAGCTAGGAGAGACATTTTTCACAGCTAATTTCCAATCCCTTTACTATCCTGTAAGGTTTTATTGACGTTATAACATAAAATCAATTATACTTTATGTGAATAAAATTGACCGAATCGATATTATAATTGGAGGCATGCACTGAAATGAAAAATTCCTTTTTTGCTTGGTTTTAATTAAAAACTAATTTGCTTCTAATGAACACTATAAAGTGAAGCCGGAAAAGTTAATACTGAAGAAAACTCCTATACGTTATTGGGCGGCTATAAAATTAAATCCTCAACGTTCTAGTTACGATATATTATCATCCTTTTGACGTAGCAAAAGTTAAACGTATTTTAGTGGACTGGAAAAAAAAAACCGTATAGGGGTCGTAAGTATGTGTCTAGCAAATAAAATTTACTCTAGTATAACCGAATGCAGGTGAAACATGGTCGTTTTTGGAAAGTAAATCAATATCACGCGAATGCAGAAGTAATTTGAATCGATTGAAACCAACAGAGTGACCTTGCGTAGGTAGGTATTTTTAAATATATCTTATACAACACTACCTACCACACAATATGTAATTTATTATGCACAAGAATAATGAAAATACTAAATCATTTTCTAATCATGATTGCTGCGTTTCCAATCCAATTCCGAATTGTCTGTTGCTTAAGCTTTTTGTTCAAGCTCAATGTTCAGTGATGACATTTTATTAAAAATATCATTAGAAATGTTTTGACCTCAAAGAGAGAGGCTCTTTTTGTTCGTTTCACTGTCAGGTGGTTTTCGTCAAGGATTTAGTCTGTCCGGAAGATAAACAGAGATCGAATGAAATTTTGCGCATTAATGGACAAAGTTGGTGAGGAAAATCAAAAATTGCCGAGTGAATGAAATCCTTTGAACGGAGCATCGCTCCGAGAGTATCATCATGGAAAGAAAACCATTGATTACAGGGCATAGAGGGCATATTGGTAAATAAAAGGGATGTAACGGCACAAACAGAATATCCTTTTCGTTTGTGGGGCGCCCAGCGTCTCGGTGCCAGGCGCTTGGCGCCAGCCTGTCGCGTTGGCGAAGTGCCTATATACTGCTTGCTATGCTATTGATTTCCACGACCCTCTACCACGACGTTTGTTCTTTGCTGACGCTGACAACAAATACACCGCTTGCTGTCCTCACATCCTTGTCCACCACAGTACAAAGGGAAATCGGAGAAAGGATGACGAAACGGCTCATACTTTTCCTGGTGGCTGGCGAATTCGTGTTCGCGGTCTCTTTTTTGAGGACCTTCTTTGCATTCAGTAATCTTCAATTATATGCCAGCAGGAAAGATGCTGTAAATGAGCGGAATTTCTTGCTAGAGCCAAAACAGCATCAGGACCATCGAAATTATAAACATAAATCTTAACTAGGGCAATAATTTAAAGATTGAATTTTATGTATACTCTTGAAGCTTGAATAAATTGAGCTAATTTTCGATGTGCACCCCGTATTTTTATGGAATCGAGACTGTGTTGGTTTTAAATTATTCAGTCAATTCGCTTTGCTCCAGGAATCTGTTTGAATTTATACACAAATTCCTACAAATATCTCCTAAATTTACAAACGAGGCGAAATGTCTTCAATTTTTTATTTTCATTAAATTTGCAGAGTGCACGGGTGCAAAGGCGACACTATTCTTAGAAGTTGGTCGGGACGTTTGTGAAGTTGATTTTGTTGACGCGAATTTCTTGAGCGCCGATAATCATTCCGATTTCGTTCTGCTTATTCGAGTGTTTATTATTTATTATGATAAAAAATACACAAACTCAAATGTTGATACTTCATTTATGGGATCTACAGCAAAGCGACATTCCCTCGGCAATTCCAATTAAAAGTTTATACAAAATATAAGTCAAATTGATAGGAAGGCGGAAGTCGATATAATCGATTGTTAGTTCAATAAATAAATGTGAAAAAAGCATTTTTCTTTCATTTTTTTTTCCAAATAACTAAGGTAAATAGAAGAATTATGAGTGGTGGTGGCGTAGCGTGCAGACGTAGCATTCTTTTTTCGGTAGACAATCGCGATAGTCTACCTTTTGTGAAGTCGCCCCCTATTTTCCGTTGAGGGGCTTGATAGAGATAGTGGCGACATAAAGGCAACTCGTATAAAGTAAAGTTTTGCGTAATGTATGCGGGTAATTCTGGGCGACGCCGGTTATGGCGCCCTTCTTATAGCTGCTATACTGGAAGATATTAACCGTCGAAACACTTTACTGATTGGTGCCACTGTCAGTTTGCACCCTTATTTAATCAAAGTCTACCGGGAATAATTACATGAGCGTGAGTCGTAGGCGAGAATTTTTAAACAAACAGAAATTGGTTATTGGGAATTTAATGGCAGTCAAGGGATTCCATTAACATGTGTATAATAATGGAAAATTATTCCGAGATTCGGAAATAATTCGTTTTTGAGGGGCTAAAGTTTGATTGTTGATTGCAGAGGTTTTACTACGCTTATACATACCAATACCCCCAATGATACTTTATCCCCAATCACTTCAGAATTTTCAATTCAGGATAAAATATCCCGTCCTGGTCCTTCAGTACTGTAAAATAAAAGGACAATAAAGTAAATAAACAAAATTCAAATGAGCACATGATTTTATTTAGGAAACGTACGTAGTTAAATATTTCTCCGCGTTGGCGCTTCTTAGATGGCGCGAAAGCGTTATTTAAATTCTCTATTGCTTCACATTCTGTAGAGACATAAATAAAATAATACTAGGAACAAAATAAAAATAATGCAGTACTACTACTATGTTGTTTTATGCGACATTACATATTTATTAGGATAATGAAAATTGGATTAGGTAAATCCTCGGGTAAATGGTTAATAAAGTTGATATTAAAGTGCTGCAAGAGCTTCACTAATTTCGACTTGTCAAGATATCATTTTTTATTTATTCTAATTGTTCATAGCTGGTTGGATTAAGTAACAATTTAGCCCAAAACCATTAGGTTTCCTCCCTGTCATGGATCCTGAATTTTTATGAGAATCCAATGAAGGTTTTCCCTTCTCAATATAGCCTTGAATTATTAATAACTCATTTGATTACGTAAGAATTTTTCTGTAAGTTAGCCACATAACTTTGACCCTTGTTTTGTCCTATATCAAATGTAGTGTTCAAGTTTTAGATCAATTACTATTGGTTACTATGGTTTTTCAAGTAATTACTTCTCTAGTATTGAAGAAAGTATTTGTAATAGTGATAAATTTGACATACTTCAATTTTATTTTTTGTAGAACAACATATTGATGGAGCATTATTTAAATTTTACCCCATCTACCCCAGTTACCCTTTAAGTAACCCAATAAAATATTCTGTTTTCACCAATGGTCACAGACAATTTTGAAAGTTGTTAAGAATTCGGTCTCGATTGCCTCATCAATGCAAGAACCTTTCTATTTTCAAGCATTATTAACGATTTTAGAAAATTGTCTGCGAAATACAAATAGTTGGTTGCTTTGCAAAGGGTGTAATAAACACGCCAATTCGAAAATACAAATAGTATTTCTTACTTTTACAATTTTCCAACAATTTGTCGAGCGGTTTCCTCTTCGAACTTCGCCCGGATACTCTTTAAAGAATGTGAACGTTAGACAATTTCAACAATACCAACAAAAAGGAAATCAATAATGTGCCATCTAATATTTAACATTCGATTACAATATTCATATCGTAAAAGGCATTTAAATTTAAATAATTTTAATAATACATGTTTGCAAAGTTTGCTCGACAGACTTCTACGAAGGGGGTGAGAATTGTTGTGCATCTAAAATTTACCATATTTATATATGTGTAAAAAAGGTGGGGGTCACGTCATCACTTTATACGTCTTACGTCATCAAACCGATGTTTCCAAGCATGCGCTGGTATAGCGTACGATTGTCTGAACTAGATCGAGCAATTGATGACGTGACCGCCACCTTTTCGTGCACAAACTATAGTATGTATATTTTGGCTGCGAGGGTATTTACAATCAAGATCTCGGCCGGATCAAATACTATACCCACAACCCACATCCTGATCACATAATTTCTTAATCCTTGAACTAAATTTGAAGACATAGATAATGCCTTTTGCATTGATCGACGGAACTATTCATTTCTAATCGTATTAGATAGATATACTATACGGCTAAATTACGTATTTTAGCTATAAGGATAATTACACTATAAAAAGTTAATATGTAGCTTTGGGATTGATGATCGCAGGATACTGATGTTTCACCTAGTTTTACCTGATGTTTATATATTTGGATAGGAACAACATAATTATATATATATAGCCATTACTTATACGATAAAGTATCGAAATCGAGACTATAATTTTGTGTCATCCCATTAGGTACAAGTTTTAATTGAACTAATGAATTGGTTTGATAAGGACGAATATTTTTATTAAAAACTCGTAATATTGTAATTTAATGCCCCATCGAAAAGTTAATAAACTTACTGCTAATACATTTGTTTTTACCATTTCCATTCATTAAATCGTAAAAAGTGCTTAATTAATAGAAATTTTTTACTTGAAATCTTTTGAATCCGATCGTGAAATAGATTTATCTTTCTCGAAATTATTTTTCTGCTTTTTAATTGCATTCATTTATCAAAAGGAGCCTCGTCGGATTTAAAATATCTTATCAAAGCGTAACTTTTAAACCATAATTATTTCACATGAAAAACAATTTTAATAAGGTTCGCGATTAGGTTTTGTAAGACTATATTAATTAATTAATTTAATTAAGAGGTATCGTTATGCAATGTTTGCACTAAAGAATCATCCGTTCGCAATTAACATCCGGCGAGCAAGTATATGGATAGTACTTTACATATTTCTAGCTACCCTCGTTTGTTCATACTCAATTAACAATTTTTTCGTTATTGGTTGATATTTTCGAGAGTAATTTTAATCTAATAATGACAATAACAAGACTCGCTTTATTTCCATGGTTCCATGAATGACACGAGTTGGCGCCAAGGGAGTTTTGCATGGGGTGAATAGACTGAGAGTAGTGGAAGGGTAAGGGGTTGATTCAGATTTCCGGCATAGGCACGTGCTTTGCTTCGATTTCACAAATTACAGGATTAAGGACTATACTTATTGCATGAGTCACAAAACTGGACGTATTATGTCCTTTTATTAAAATATGCTCCACTATACACGACGATCTATCTGTACATCCGTCGCGAAGTCACCCCATTTGAAAGCAATTGCAAAAATGCACCCTCGCTCCTCTCTTACACAACTGACTGTCAGTTTTACGAGCTGCATTTGAATTGAATTTTACGTCTCCATAACGCGGTCAATAACATTTTATGCAGCCCAAAAAAATGAAATAAAATAAAGGGCCGGGGGGAGGAATTAAATGAAGCAAATGTGTCAAAAGACATCTAATGAAATTACTGGCAGCCATTTCTGTTGTTTGGTAATGACCTGACCCGAATTTTAGTTCAACATGGCTAAATGTGACTTTTAAATGAGAACAGCTGCTTGCCATTGTAAAATATCTTCTTGGCATTAAATTCAGTTCAGCCAAGGCTCTTAAAACTTTAATATCACAACAATAATTTGATCCCATAAATTCGTTTCCGTCTCATCATCAGCGAAGACACACTATTTTCGAGCGAAACTTAGTAATTTATAAAGGCACATGTAGTATCGTACATTTTTCCTTTTAATATTCCTGTACATTGATTTAGATGCTGGGTAACTTAATTAATTTCGGTTTCAGCTGAAACTTTTCGAAGAAAGGAATATGATACGAAACTAATTGACAAAATTAAAGCTGAATTGATAATAAACTTTCAGTCAGACCAAGTTTGTTTGAATATGCTTTGACAACTTGAAAATACATTTAGTCTTAACCGCCAAATTACATATTAGTCTTTGCTTACATTATTGATATAGTAATCAAATGGAAAATTGTGCATTATTTAAAATGAATGCTTCTTCTTAACGCGACTGTTTAGACGATGTTTACCTAGCCCAGACATAATAAACGGAAAATAGCGCCTTTCAGTTTCAGTTTTACTGGAAATTTTGTGTATGCGAGCCGTCACTACTGTTTTATAAAAGCATTTTCAGGATTATATAAAAGAAGGTCTGCCCGGTATCAAGCTGAGATAAATATGAAAAATATTGGACATGAAACCAATTTTTTTTTGCCACTATTTATTATTCAGCGAGAATGATAAGTATCAGGGAATATTTCATGAGCAAAATAACGTCCAAAAGCAATTTTATTTGACGCACAATGCAGTAGTACATACTGACAAGCCATGAAATTCAGGCAATCTACAGAATGTCCTCGTTTCATGAAATGCTTTTGGCAGTATACAGTGTGCTACGTTTCGACCGGAACTAACTAAATATTTACATTGCAGATCATATACAGACCGACAGATGAGAAGCGTTGCATAGACATCTCAGTGCTGATAAATTACTGAGTAAATGAAAGAGACAAGGCGCTCCGTAGTTGGTGGGAGAAAAGAGCGCCGTCTCTTTCTGGCAACACGCAAAAGCATGTTCTCTTTGTCACACGCACTGAATTGTCTATGTAACGCTTTTCAGTTGTCGATCTGTTTAGATCGAGATATAGTTAATCAACACTTCCATTTGGCAAATAAAAACTATATGTCTTATGCCATGCAATAAAAATCTCCAATTGAAGCGATTTTGATCATATTTTAGTGGTTTCAATTGAAACGATATACACCGTCTATATTACATTGCATCTACTACAAGAACTGGATATATGTGAATTATACTTTACTCCTTCATTACAGTTAAATATATGGATTTGGTTTCTATTTTCCGGTAAAAAATTGGTTCAATTTTTTGCATCCAGAAATATACGATTTGTATTTGGATTAAATTTAAGTTTGCAAATCAATTCGTGTGGGCATTGTATTTCTCCATCATTGTACTCCTATATAGAAAAATTGCGAAGGCACAACCGCAGTCATATTTTTGTTGTCGAAATCCGTTTGGATATGACAAGCTATTTTATCTGGAGCAAAGAAAATCCTGCAAAAAAAAAACCTCTCCCAATGTGTTCAGTCAGCGAGTTTACGTCCACAAAAGTCGTGCCCCGTTCCGAAATTTATTTTCTATAAATTCATCGGACAAATAAAACTAATTGTCGCGCTTTGTGCGACCAACGCCAACCAGCCACCAAACGATTAAAAGAATAAGGCGAATTCCGAGGAGCTGTGTTAATAATAACATCAGCAAATGAATAATAAAATATTCATCGTTTTTAATTAAGACGGCGCACTTTCTGGGTTTAAATAAGAATATCCGGCGCCCACTCAACTAATGTTATAATGAGTCAAAGCCAGTGCCCCGACAAACTGGTCAACATTTGCTTGCCTTCCGACCGACCATGATGGTCAATAATTTGTAGAATTTACATCAGTAAATGCTGGCCACTTGCTACACTATGTAATCAAGATGCAACTACAATTCCCTATCTAATTGCTCAAAACTTTACCAACTAATTTCATGAGCGAAGTCCGAATTAACTAGATTGGAGCGACTGTTGGGTGGATAAAAAACAAATGGGCTATATTTCAGTATATCGCTATACACCAATTATTTATATGAATAATGAACCTTCAGGGAGTTCATCCCAGCCATAGCATTTTCAACTTTGAAAGCTCGTCGCCGGCTGAAGCCTGAATAGAGAAAGCCTGCGGTCGTCTCTTGTTTTTCAAATGTAACTAAGGGCGGAATTTGACTTTGAATATTAACCATGCATAAGTTACAAGCTCGTCATTTTGATTCTCGTTATTTAGACAAATTTATTAAATCATTTCTCCTAGGTTCTGCTTTCAGCGCTTAACTTTTTAAGTATCAACTGCGTCGAACATCGTTAGTAAATGTTGCTTTTTTTTTCTTCTTTGTGGCTCATGTTGCAGCAGCGTTTTTATGCGTGCGAAAACTCGAGGAAACATCCAATACATGTCTACTTAAAAATACATCAATTTTTCAACACTGCAATTCTTTTTTGTAGCGTCCTAATTAATATGGTTAGAAATAATTGTTATTTTGAAGGGATGTGGCAACGAATCGATTTTCTGCTAGGCGATAATATGTTGAAAAGGTAGTTATAGTCATTAGAGGGTCGTTAAAAGACATGACCAGGCTGGAGTATATTAATGAAAATCGATTGGCAAGCATTTTATAATTAATAGGAAAAATTGTTTCCATTTCTATGCACAAATTCAATGATTCCATGACGTCGCTAATTATTATAAGTACCTGTATAAAAGCAGGAATTATGGAGCAGTCAATGGAGCATATGTTACAATTTCGTTAATTGGCGAAGAATAATGCTCTTCAACCATATGATTTTACATTTTTTTCTAGTAAATTGTTAAAACATTTTTATAGTCCTTCCAAACCATTTGCTAGAGACTATCTTGATAGCATCATAATGGACCAAAATAATGAAGTTTTGGTATCAACATTATCTCAGAGTCGCCCCTAAAAGAATAGATGCAATACCATTCATATAGCACTAAATGAAAAAATATTTGGGCACTGCTGAGATAAGGTAAGTGCCTGACTAGCAATCTTGTCGATTGCTTCCAAAATCTTATCAAAAAAGTTTTTTAATTAATACTATTCGGAACTTTAGCATTCGGGCCAGGAACTGATTTTGCTTGAAATCATTTAAATGCAATTTGAACGGAGATATTTTCAATTTTCCTCTTTAAATAAAATTGTATTGGTTTGTAGAACGTAATGTGGGATTTTTACTATATTGGATAATATAATTTCTCGGTTTTAAGTAAAATTTATTAATCAAAATAAAAACCAAGAGACGTATTTTTATCAAGACGTTTTTTTTGTCTGTTGGGGAAAGATCCGGTGAGTCTGGAGGATGGGTAGAGTTTCGTATCTCCTTTCGCTCAACTGTAGCCCTAGCTTCCAATAACACTATTCGGGCTAGGAAATTATTTAACTTTCAATTACTTAAATATTTTTTATTCATACCGCCTTTTGATGTATAATATTTATATTCAGATGTTTGCCTTTTATTTGCTCTAGAGCAAAATACAGTTTTTAATTTGTATTAATGAGTCTACCATTCTGGCGGATTTCGTATATTGGCCGAATATTTCTTGGAATTTTGGTGGCCCAAAGATCATAAAGCAGTGGTGAAAATGTAGTTACGATCATTAATGGATCGTAAAAAAATATGACCACCCAAGAATTAATGGAAATCGATTCGCAACCTTTTTTATGATTCAAAAAGGACACGAATTGTTTATTTTTAGCATAAAAATCCGATACGATTTTAATTATGTAAACCAAAACTGGCATTTATAAAGCAGCTTAGTCGAAAACTACAGGCCGACCGGCAATAAAGCCTTTTTCCATTTCTATGTTTAGAAATATAGTCAACAGTTTCCAAATAGACATAGTAGGAATACTATTTGTTTAAATCGCTCATTAATGTAAATGTGACATTTACCGAGTTTGAAAAACTAGCTCGCATTTTTCTACTTCTATAATAAATGTAATGGTATATTTTTCTGCCTTTGTGGTGTATTATTGATCGACCGTTTCTCGTTTTGCTATCACATCTTGATGCGTTCGCGAGCTATACAGATATGGGGCTATACATATCCGAAGAAGAAAGACAAGCAATAAAAATGTGATAGAGGCTCAAAATACGTTCGTGTTTGGGAAAAAGACGTTTTCTAGGAAATATTGAATGCGATCGCAGATCGAAATTACTTCGTTGAAGAACCTGCCTTCCATATAATTAATTATGTTTCTACGATTAAAATTTGTTTGTGATGTCCTGACAGCATTATCCTCAACTTTCATAATAAGAACGGGCGTTCAGATATTTATTAATATAATAAATCAAATTGAAATTAAAATCGCTGGGCGCATTGTGTGCCATCTATTACAATGCGCTGAAAGCTAAGTAATTTTTCGATAAATTTAATTTAAAATCAACAGTTTTGACGAAATTATTCAATACTCGATGTATTCCATTGGATCAATTAGAATAAAACATGTTTTAATTAAGCGCCAGTGATCGGGATTTCGGAAGCGACGTGTATTTTTAAACAGTAATGGAATTTACTGTCGGCCCCCGCACTTTTTCAAGTATTTTGCATAATGGTGCGATTAATTGAATTTTTTAAAATATTCCCTGCTTTGTATTTTTTTGAAATGTTCTTTCGTTTCAGATTTTATAAATTATATACAGGCACAATTTTTGTTGCGAGAACTCAATATTTGGTTTGTCAGAAATTGCCTTGGTAATTTGGGTTGTTTAGAAATTATTCTGGAAGTTTTACTACTATAGTTTGTCCAGAGAAAGGTGGCGGTAACGTCACTATGCAAGCGCATTACAATATGCTTGATACATTTGTGCGCATGTCGGTTTGATGACGTGACCGCCACCTCTCTCTGGACAAACTATATATTCAAAATATCATAAAAAATATTTATTTTCTGTTTTCAGTTCTACATGTTGCTGGAATCGAACAATTTGGCCAACGTCTCCTTGCAATACAAGCAAATGACCATCTTCGCACCGAACAATGCCGCTTTCCAAAAACATGGAACCATGGGCGACAAGAATTCGCTCGTTTTGTACCACATGAGTAAGTCATTTATAATTTTTATTCTTAAAGGTGCGGAGTGTATGTAACATAATATGCACTTGCTACTTGTGAAACTTTAATACTGTTGTACATAAGTTATTAAAGGGGTGGGTTATGAATAATACAAAAAGCCGAGGCAGTGCTGCGCGTATTGTTTTAAAGAGCAAGAGGTCAGTTGCCTGACGTTGAACAATTGTTTTACATCTATTTAATGTATAGCAAGCTATGAATTTGCTAACAGCGTTCGCCAAAGTGTTGCTCGAAACATCAAATTTGCATGCACGAAAGAAACGCTCCGTTTCTTTGAGCGCAACGGAAAATCGATTCATAATCGCCCGAATTAATTGAGCAATTAGGATTTCTAATTTAATTCAAATGTTTTCGTTGTGATCATTTTATTGTACGTTTTAAGAACAATATGGGACGTAATGAGCAAAAAGCCGAGTGAAAAACAAGCAAAACATTTAGTCAGTTCTAAAAGGGAGCGAAGAAAAATATGAATTTTCATTTACAAACTCCAATTTGGGCGATTATTCGGTGCCTAATGAACCATAAATTACTATTAAAAGGCGATCAACTTTATTAAACGTTAATTAAACTTGACGGGCAACTTTTTAATGAATGAATATGGAGAGGCTTTAAAATATATAAAGAACTACTATTTATATTGTGCCTGTGCACACATACGTAGGAGCAATGCGAAAAGTCCAAACTTATACTCTCTCGGCTCGCTTTTCGCTATTTTGGAAGGAAATTCTCATGAATATTTACTGATATACTTTACTATTCGCCAGACGGCGGACCGGAATAATTTTATATACATACTAAATCATTTTGCTCAGGTCTAGTTAGATTAGTACAATACGGTAATTTTTATGAAGAGATAACAAGCCACAGCGTTCACCTAAACTTTTCCGCAAAAGCAATTATTAAAAATGCCACCAATGGAGCCAACTTTTAATTGCGTTAATCAGACCAAAAAAAAACTCACATCGATGTTCAAAACGAAAATCCCAATTAGACAAACATATCGAAATAAGCTGCAATTGCAATTAAATCATTAATGCCACTGCCACTCACTACCAAAGTCTAAACAATTCAATATGTACGATATTGCTCAAAATTCCAATTAAATAGTTTCACTTGTATGCCTATACAAGTGTTAGTACAATACGGTGCCACAGACACTCACTCTAATTACATCGTTAGACCTATTTTACCAAAATGTAACACTCTAAAGTTAATTGATTTTTGCAAACACGGTGACCAAATCGCATCTGCTGAACGAAACACCACCTTTATCTCCTGAAACCACATACAAAATATTTAATCACATTTGGATTGATTAAATTTGGTGTTTTTTTCTCTCCTCTACAGCAAGTGTACCAAAACGCACTGACCAATTAGGCAGTTCGTACACATCTTTGTACTCCGAATTGGCAGGAAGTCCACCGTTATGGATCACGCACATTCGCGGAACTTATCACGATGACATTTTCGTGAATAACGCTCGCATCTTGGTGAGCCAATCGAATATACAAGGACTGCAGAAAAATCAAAAGGAACAGGTAGGAGGAAGTCTATTTAAACTTGAGCTTTTTATGATATTACCGCCTATTCAATCTGTTCTATCTGCCAGCAAGTAGATTTCGAACAGGTATCTATCTATTTTACAAAAGACGACGAAGCTTTCGGAGCGAACTGGCGTTTTTCAAATGGTTTATTTTCCAATTACTTTTCAGGTATTGCATAAAATTGACGAAGTTCTTGTACCGACTATTTCATCGACTAATGCACCAGTTCCAATTTACAACCCTTCAGCGTTAGACTTTCTGGAACACTACGAGAGTCTCATCCAACATCCGCATCGTGTTAGGTAAAAGAACTGAGTGAACGCTAATTATTGGGATTTTCACGTGCTAATTTCAGGAATTTCCGACAAAAAATCCAACACAACAACAAGCAGGACATTTTCAGCACGGAGGGTGGCCACACGTTCTTCATCCCGGTCGACGAAGGTTTTGGTGTAAATCCATTTCTGACTATGCGTCTCACATCTGTTCTCATCCTCATTTTCCTTAATTCCAGAATGAACGCGCTGCTTTGATTGACAACAAAACCATCGATGGCCATGTCATTCCGAAGCAGGTATTGTTCACCACTCCGACGAAGAAAGACGTTCCGTTCCAAACGCTTGCAAACGGCGATAACAACATAAGGGTGGTGATTTCGTTCACCCAAGAAAACCGAGGGTCGACGGTCGTCAGTGAGTGGATGCACTTTCATATTATAAAAAAAACCGAATAATTTGATTTATGTAGTACTTTGTTTGCTGATACAGTCTCTCCCTACTTTTTTCTATAGATTACGTCAAAAGTCATACTCTATTTGGGGACGGTAAGCATACACAAGGGGTGGTTCTGGCCGAGATTGTCAAGGCTAATATTCCGGTGAAAAATGGTGTCATCCATTTGATTCAGAGACCCCTAATGGTGGTGGATAGCACCGTGAAGGAATTGCTACAGGTAAGATAATTATCTTTCACATTTCGGGATTCTTCTAATACGGACTTACACATGAAAACATCACGACATGATTTACACCAGACATAGAATACGTACTACATTTTTATTTATTTAAGTGTGTTTTTTTTGTTGATTAAATTTGAATTGATATTCACGGATTTTGGCCGATGATTCCATTCATGGTCACGATTAATTGTTTTATGAGTATTTTGAATAATACATAAAACTGGTATTGAATTGATTGTTGCAGTTTTTAATTCAGTTAATTTGTTTATGTTACGTTTTATTTTCATATTTTAACAAAAATGTCACACTGGTAGTCAAAAGTATTAGAGCAACATTTTGCGCCGGCACTTTTTCAAAAGCTTCTTAGCAAACTTTCAGAAAACACTTTCAATCATGTCATTTCTCGGATTTCAAATACTTTTGATTGTCACTCTCGTAAGCAAGATGAAGATAAGTAACAAAAAGTGGTTTATACATATATTTGATATAACATCATAGGCACATCTGGACTATATATGCAGAATAGGCAATAAAGCTAAGAAGGACAATAGGGAGCCTGAATCGAGGCCTGAATACTCTGAATATTCTGGAAATCCTAATGACGACTATTATAGTATTGTACGTTTATCCACCAAATAATTTGCTGTATATAAAATAACAAGTATTTAGTCGTATTTAGTCGTTAGAGTGCCCGAGTATTCTAATTGTGAGTGCTTTGCTTCTTTTATTTTTAGGCCCAATAACTGAAAAATACTAATCGGTTTTGATGAGCGAGCTAAACTGAAAATGCTCGATAAGCGGCGGCTCTTAAAGCGCTTTCGTTGTTGATTCGTTAAATTTACAATAATTAGCAATAGTAGTGTACCTACTGAATTAATGAACGTCTATGTAGTTCCGTTATGAATTTCGTTTTCTCCCACAACACAAAATGTACACAAACTGCTCCATTACACTACAAAACACTCCGTATACATTATACATTACATAATTAAAAGCTATGTAATTATTCATTCCCATTGCACTGAAATATTATTATTATAATTTTATTGGAAACCACACGCAAAATGCATTATACTAATCAAGTAATCGCCGCAAATAAATATTTGTTATAATTTCGGAAAATTTAATGGCGGCGGCCGCATTAGTTCAGTTTTGATGTGGTTTTCCTATTGGGTAAAAATAGACGTTGTGGTGGTGGTGGGTTTCGTAAATTTTCGAAACCGAAAAGCCGCCACAACTCTCTAATTTTGGCCATTCCGTAGTTTCTATACTATATACAAAAATACATGTAGTAGATATCACAAAACAATAATTCATCGGCTTTTTTTGCCATCTTTTTGGAAACTGCAGCAATACAAGGTAAATTTAATGGGCTATAAAATTTAATGTGTCACGACATTAAACTTAATATACACCGAAATTATCACCATAAATACACGATTCTCTATATTTCTATTTGTTGTTTCTTTATTTACTTCATAAATCTTCCATTTTTAATTATTTGCATGCATATTCACTTATATTTCCTTTTTCAGTAACGAATTAACTTTGAATTCACTTTTTTCACTCCGCTTGCATTTAATACACATCAAAAGGCCATTTCGTTTATTTTTTATATCTGCTTTAATTATTCCTTAAAAGTGTTTTTTTTTATTCAATTATTTCTGATTTCGCTGCGCATAATCAACAAACCACATCAAATGTTGTATAATGTGTTCATTTACTTTTATGTCGTAAATGTAATGTAATTTTATGTTTATCTAACATATTATGGATTCTCCCAGGAAAATGGTGTCATATTATTTTTACCGTACCATTAAAATTACGATCCGGCTTATATTGGCATGGAAACGCAGGAATTTCCAAAATCTCACCTTTCTCCTAAAGGAAGTAGTGTAATAGTTGTAAATTTGACATACCTAAATTTTAATCCAACCAACCGTTTTAGAATTTTTAGATTCCGAAAATTATATTTACTAATTTTCGTCGGTCGCTCTGTTGATTTATTCAAACTCATTTATCTCGTAAACTATCTAACCGATTCAAATCAAATTTGGAGCTTTTTTCTCTTATCCAAAATAGAAAATAATGCCACAAACAAATTTATAAAATCTTAAAGGACGTGCGGCCTAGAGGCTAAAATCCTCTCTGAAAACAGACCAAAAATGAAGATATTAAATCCAAATTTTGTAGACATTTTAGGAATACAATAAAGAACCGCATATTGAAGGAGCACCCTTTAAAGTTCACCCCTTCAACCCCAATTGCCCTTTAATTTTATGTCAAAAATATTTAATGTTTCTCATTAGTCAAAAACTAGAAGTACCGTGGAATCTCATTTCCAGCATGTTTTCATTACATCATTTAAAAATCACCCCAAAATAAACTGTAATCTAGTCTCTCTCCGAGGATCTGTAATACCTCAACATGGGAATCTGTATATTTAGATGAATAATATTAAGTATGGTGCTTAAATTAACCTGTCCAAGAGTCATTCAAGTAAGAAGCTATGTGTCGCCTAATTTTTGGATGATATGTACAATTATACAGACAAACTGTACGATTAATTTGCTTTTATTGTTTGGCATGCATGTGATGGCGTCTTATTGCTCATATTAATCCCAAGCACATAATACTGGAAAATTAATTCATCTGTAATTTTATTTCATTCGAATAAAAATAGGAGAAGGACGGCGGTATTTTGAATCTCTTTATGAATGCCATCAATAATATGGAACTAGTAGGACAGGATTTCATGAGGACTATTGAACGTTCACAAGATGTTACTTTGTTCGCTCCGTGTAACAAAGCATTGGAAGGAGATCTAACATTGAATTCGCTTCTAAGAGACAAGGCCCGATTTATGGATATTTTAAATATGCATTTGGTGGTTGATGACCGACTTTATGTGGAAAAAATTCTGAAAAATAGCCAAAATCGAGTAAGACATTAAGCATTAACCATCAATACATTTTATGTTACGGGGTAATCACTAATACAAATTACATACGGGCTTTCGCTTCCATATTTACCAAAATGGTCATTACATTTATAATCTCGTGGTCTCTGACCTTCAATGAGAGTTAACCAATATTTATGCAATCAAGGTCAAAGACCATGAGAGATTGTCGGTACTTTATAGTTTCCCAAAATTACCAGATTGGCTAACGAGTGATTATCCCCACCAAAGTCTTCAGCTTTTTAGTGTAATAGCTAAATTAGTGCCTTTTAGTAATAATTAGCAACATTTTCTTTCCATTCATTGTCAAGGTTTATCAGGCACAGACTCTGAATAAGGGAAAGAATCTCTATTTCAACGTGATGACAATCGGCAACAATCGAACGATGACAGTGGAAGGTGGCGGTGTCAATGCAACTGTAATTCAGGCAGATTTAGCAGCTACTAATGGAATTATTCATATCATTGATCGCGTTTTGGGGGTTCCGTACACCACCATACTGGATAAATTAAGAACGGATCCCATGTTAAAGTAATCTATTTCCACTCGATCCGAGTCTCATCTTCAATAACTTGTTTTATTGGTTTATTTAGCGCAACTTATTACTTAGGAAATTTGCAAGGATTCAATAATCAATTGAACGATACTACCAAAAAGTTTACGTACTTCGTGCCACGAGACAAGGCCTGGTTCGATGCGAAGGTGAAGCTCCCTTCCGCAATCAAGAAGCTGTTTATGAGGGAATTCGCTTACCATGTAAGGAATTATTACATTTTTTTGTTCTTAGTTTAGTAGTAGTTTCAGTTCTTAGCGTTAAATTAAGTTGGTGTTCACTAAACTCGAAAGAAAATAATCTTCAGAATATAGAAACACAATATTAGCAGTATGATGTACAGACAACGATTTTAATTAGCACAACAAAAGGTTCGTTTCATACCTAGACAGCCTTTTAGTGGAACTTCCATTACGTTATTATTTATCTATAAAACATGCCCTTTTTTTGCTCGTGAATCTTTTGCAACTCACTTAATGCTGTTTGTTTTAATTAGAGATGTTTTATTTACTCAATAGCACAGCTCTAATTCTGTTTAACATTTTGTGCTGCATTGAGTATAATACAATTATAAATTTAATATTTATCAACAAAGTACATGACCGAAAACATCAGCAATTTTTAGTGCTCCAAAAGAGCGTTTTTTATGTTAAGTGGCTAATTTTTTGTTTGTTTGGCTAGTTTCAAAAAGGTCTCGTAAATTATGAATTACTTAGTATCTACTTTATAAATTTACTGTCTACAACAATCTATAAAATACGAAAGTTATCAACTGGAAAAGAAAATAAAGAAATTATACTTGGGAAACAAAGGAAAGTTTTTCTTTCGTGAAAATGTACTGTTTTCTAAGGTAGTGGGATGCGTTGTGCAAAGAGCTAGGTGAAACAGCTAAAATGCCCCGGACGAGAAACTTTCTTATAATTGCGTTAATTTTAGTGCTAAAGATTTTATAAAGCTTTCGATGATACTGGTCGAACTTAGAAAGATGCAGCTACAAATCGTAGCAACCTTAGCGCGGCGCATCCGCCAATTTTTTAAATTTATAGTATCTGTAACTGTAAGTAACATAAATGGAGATGGATTTGAGGATCATGTTAATACTTGCATATATGATTTGATAACGGTATCACGATGCATTTACAATTGCATTTGTCGAAATTAATTGCATTGTTCATTTGGAATTTCGACTGTAATTTTGAAATTATGATTGAATCTCATATAGGCCACTAGTACATTGGAGCGTCACCTCGTAATTGCCGACGTCCCCTACACAATGGAACGAATTAAACGTCTGAGTAATGATACATTAAATACTTTTGGAACTTTTGGCCAACACCGGGAAGTTTCTTTGCCAACACTTCGTGGATCTTTGGAACTCTATGTCGAGGAACGTCAAGATAACAGTGAGTATTCAAATATGAACAATGTCGTTTTTAGAAACTAATTCACACCAACTTTATTTTTTATTTCCGTACTAATATAATTTAATTTAACCCACGTTTTAATTTTCGTTCACTAGATCATCAGTCTACCAATAAAACAAGTAAGTTGGCGTGTTGGTTTAACAAAAAAATTAAGGAAACGAAAATAGTATTCGAATTAACTTAACTATTGATAAGCTCGATTTATTTCGCAAATCGGTGTGTTCGGCAAAAAATACATCGAGTTTATGAATAGAGCACCTCACGGTAGATTATGTAACATAAAATCACTTTGCAATGTCAACAACCACACTTGTAGCTTTTGTTTTTGTTTTCTCGTTCTACACAATGTAATATAAGCAAGTTATCCAACAACACATTGCAATTTTTTCTTTGGCTTGAACATTAAATTTAACTTCTCCGTCTACTGGCAAATAGATTTTGAGTTGATTTACGTTTATTTACAGTGTTCCTTTTGTATAAAGCGCCCCTTTAGCTCAATCTTCATCCCTATTGTAGCCTAAAAAACATTGCAGTAGTGTTGTATCGCATTCGGCATTACATGATTTCGTATAAATTAAATAAATCTCTCTCCCTCCTCGCAGCTTTCATCATCCACTGGAAGGGCGAGAAAATTCCAGTATTCCGACCAAACGTTGAATGCACCAACGGAGTTATTCACGTGATTGACACCCCCTTCCTTCGAGAGGGCGATATCCGGGTTAATAGTGCACCCGTTTTATATTTAGCACCACAACTAATTATGATTGTTATCGCCAAATTTTTGATTCTTTAATGGAACGATACCTGTTTAATTTAGAACCAAAATTAATTCACGAAAAAAATTCTGATATAATTGACATATAATGGTCCGTTAATTCAATTTGGTTCAATTCAATATTGTTTTATCATTTTTGACCGTCCTTCATATGGTTTTTATTGCATTATTCAAGTTGCTAAAGAATTTGAAATTTGTTAGGATATTTACAAAGAAAATTCTATTACATACTAAAATATAAAGGAAATTGAAGCATTTCAGTTATTTATGATAGATATATTTATTGAAATTCTTGTTTCTTATTGCAATTTTTCGTAGAGATTGACTGATGCATCTATATTTTAGACGCGTAATTATATAGTAGTTTTTAATGATTTTTCTAGCATTCCATAAACGGTGACGAATTAAATTGCAGTCAATATTATACTATATTAATACACGTGTGATTTTTAATTAATATTTTTGTATTTTTTTCTCTTTGTCTCTTCGATGAACTTTTTTATTTGTAAATATTGTGTGAATGTGTATGATAATAAATGTTCATATTTTTTGAAAGAAAACAAACGTCTAGATTTTAAGGAAAAAGCTAATATATTATTAAAATATCCGTATTTTAAGCAGTATTGATTTGTTTCTAGAATACTACCTACTTTTAAAATGCTTTTTACAATAATTGTAGATGTTATAAGATTACGTTTTATGAGCACTGGAATGCTTCAAGCAACCACAACACATTTATCTTACTGATACGGAAAAATCTATACAGAGTGTACCTCTGACACTCTGTATGAAAAGTAAAATAATATATCATTATTTAAAGTACAAGCATAGGAGATATTGCATGGAGAATTATCGAAATAGGGAAAACCAAAGACATGAAAGAGATACCCAATATATAATAAATGTATATAACTATATATCAAAACAATCTGGAAATCTGATGTTAAATGGTCAAATTGTTCTATATCTAGAATAATTTACGTATATGTTAAACTAATAAATATTTATGTGTAAAAAAAAGAATGGACCGTACCATATAACTAACTCTATAATAATCATTAAAAGTTTAATGTACGTACACAAGTTGAATCATCAGAACTATTTTATTTATATTTTTATACAAGAAGCGACGACGAGACGATTGCAGATCAACAATTGTGTACTGTTTGATTGACAAGTATTATGAGGCATCGAGCATCGTCGTGCGCATCGAGTATTGCCTACATGCGCACTGGCAGATCTGTGCCTCACACTTCTTGCCAAACAGTAGGTAGGGAAGACAGATTTTCGGAGGAGTAGTAGGTGGTAGCATTTTACAAAATCTGTTTCAACTTGTGTAGAAATCGATACTAACTAAATAAATAAATGTTTTTAAGCTTGAAATATGTTAGATTATAATAAATATTATACAGAAATCAAAGTAGTTTTATGTGATGTGTTAAGAAAAACAAGTTGCACTGCCATGTGTGGATTTATACAGTTTCAGTTTTTTGATTGCTAACTATATCAACAATTAAACAGGAAAAAATGTTCAGCAACATTTATAGTGTGTCTCCAAGTTGGAACTGTCTAAATTAACCAGAGAATCTTCTATATAGTAATAAAATTGAACAAATATACTTGTATTAAAACAAAGCTAAAGTAATCTCTCTTATTGTGTACCTTCTCTGAATTTCTGCAATAATTATTTTAATTTTCCTATTCGTTTATTGTACATTTTATACTTTACAGAATAATTGTATTTCATTGTTAATGATTATGTTGTATATATTTTAAGTATTACATTACATGTAAAATAATAAAGCGTTCAGTGCTCTCTAATAAATCATCGTTGTTTTTGCTCACCTTCAAGTCCTCCAACATTTTTAGCAATGAGGCTGTCTGCTCATTATTTATGATAGAATATAAAAAGTTGCATACGAATATAATTTGGTGCGATTTTTTTTGGAACGCGGAAAGGGTTGAAATTTAATTTAAGTCAGCGATATGACGTCATGATTTGAGCACGCCGCTGGTGAATAGTGAACATGCGGTATTCATTTTGGATTTTTAAAAGAATGTCAACCATAGAAATTGTTTTCCCTTAGGAATTATCCGAAGATGCTTTTTCAAAAATTGGTAACGTGGCAAATCTAGGCAACCCGTAAAACCCAAAGGCGTTGTAATAATTTATGAAACCAATAGATGGCAGTTAAAAACATTTAAAAAGTTGACAGTTTGCAATGGAGAAATTCGAACTTTTTGGAATAGATCGCAAAGTAAATTTGATACATAAAGAAAATAACATTTTTCACGCTTTTGGAATATAAAAAAAAATTAATTCAAAAACTAAATCTTTATTGTTTCTTTAAAGTAGTAATACAAAAAGTGAGCTACCAATAATTCGCACCGAAAAAATTGAATAAAAAACAAATTAATGCAATAAATGAAAGTTAGGAACAAACATATAAGGAGTTTGGAACAATACAGCGCCTCACTTGGTGCACTCCTCTTCGCCCTCTGCGTCACTCGTCGCCGTCACTACAGCGCCTCTCTTTTTCTCGAGTTTTCTGCGTTTGGTTACCTTGCCCGGTTCCCTGCAGGTTGGGCAATACCAGTGCCGATCCACTCTCGGCTTCCTGGTGATGTTTAGACAGCGAAAGTGGAACCATTTCCACTGGCATCGCCTGTTGTCACACTTCACCATCATCCCCTCCGAAATATCGTTACAAAAACAATATTTCGGCTCTTCCTTCATCACCGGTAGGGGTGGGTCCATCATCGGCAGGGCTGGGTCCATCATCGGCAGGGCTGGGTCCATCACCGGTAGGGGTGGGTCCATCATCGGCAGGGCTGGGTCCACCATAGGCAGGGGTGGGTCCATCATCGGCAGGGTTGGGTCCATCATCGGCAGGGCTGGGTCCATCATCGGCAGGGGTGCGTCCATCATTGGCAGGGGTGGGTCCACCATCACCAGGGCTGGGTCCATCATCGGCAGGGGTGCGTCCATCATCGGCAGGGGTGGGTCCACCATCGGCAGGGCTGGGTCCACCATCGGCAGGGCTGGGTCCATCATCGGCAAGGGTGCGTCCATCATCGGCAGGGGTGGGTCCACCATCGGCAGGGCTGGGTCCATTATCGGCAGGGGTGCGTCCATCATCGGCAGGGGTGCGTCCAATATCGGCAGGGGTGGGTCCATCATCGGCAGGGGTGCGTCCATCATCGGCAGGGGTGGGCCCATCACCGGCAGGGGTGCGTCCATCATCGGCAGGAGTGGGTCCATCATCGGCAGGGGTGGGTCCATCATCGGCACTGTCGGCAAAAAAATTGATCGGCAAATCAATTATAGCGATGACTTTGGGCTCACTTTCATTAGTCGAATCGATTATCTTACCATTACCCGTGATTTCCGTACTATTTTCGTCAGTTTTCTTCTCCATAAATATGTTTCTATTCAGATTTCTCTAATCAACAACAACACACTCAATCACTCAAATAAATTTGAGAAATGCGAATAAGTGTCAATTGACATACCCGCCAACTATATTTTGAATAAACATTTAAAATTCTGGTGGGGAAATTGTTTTTATTACTAGATTTTAGTTGGTAGCACTGTAAGAACGTTGAAAAAGGTCTTGAAGTATAGTGTTATGTTAGTTGTCTATATTTGGGCGATTTTTTTAATTGGAAAACTATTACAGTAGTTAAATGGAAATTTCTGTAAAAAATGAGCCGTAAAAATGACAGAACGAAAGGTAAAACTTGCTCAGACAACAATAAAAATAATAACATTGTTTATTCAACAACTAATTTAAAAAATTTAACTATTACACAAGCCTTATTAAAATTAAGTAAATTTGATATAACTCAAAACAGAAAAAAATGCAAATTAAAAGCATCATCAATGATCTGATCAAGGGGTATTTTTTCATTTTGTATATGTATTCGAGGATTAGGCATTTAATTTAAACGAGCGTTATGACGTCATGATTTGAACACGCCGCTGGTCAATAGTGAGCATGCGGTATTCATTTTGGATTTTCAGCAAAAAAATGTCATAACCATAAAAAGTGTTTTCATTGAGGAATTATCCGAAGATGCTTTTTGAAAAATTGGTAACGAGGCAAATCTAGACAACCCGTAAAACCCAAAGGCGTTATAATAATTTATGAAACCAATAGATTACAAAAACATTTAAAAACTTGACAGTTTGCAATGGAGAAATTCGAACTTTTTGGAATAGATCGCAAAGTAAATTCGATACATAACAATTTTCACGCTTTTGGAATATAAAAAAAAAATTAATTCAAAAACAAAATTTTTGTTGCTTTGCAACACGAGCGATCAATTATACGCACCCAAAAAGTTGAATAAAAAAAAAAAACTTACCCGTGATTTCTGTACTATTTTCGTCAGTTTTGTTCTCCATAATTGTTTATATTCGGATTTCTCTAATCAACAACAACACATTCAATCACTCAAATAAATTTGAGAAATGCGAATAAGTGTCAATAGACAGACTCGCCAACTATATTTTGAATAAACATTTAAAATTCTGGTGGGGGAATTGATTTTATCACTAAATTTTAGTTGGTAGCACTGCATGAACGTTGAAGTGGAGTGTTATGTTAGTTGCCTATTTTTGGGCAATTTTTTTAATTGAAAAACTCTTCGAGTAGTTAAATAGAAATTTCTGTAAAAAATGAGCCGTAAAAATGACAAAAAATAAAACACTCTCAGACAACAATAAAAATAATAACTTTGTTTATTCAAAAACCAATTTAAAAAATTTAACTATATTACACAAGCCTTATTAAAATTAAGTAAATTTGATATAACTCAAAAAAGAAAATGTTGTAAATTAAAAGCATCATCAATGGTCTGGTCTAGGGGGTATGTTTTCATTTTGTATATGTATTCGAGGATTGGGCATGTTTTCGTTGTCAGGAAAATACATTCCCACTAACACTATAGTGAACAATCCCGTTATTAAAATTAGTCCCACGGTAGCAGTCACAGTGTATAAATGAGCATACACGTATCTATAATCAAAACAATTATCTATAACTCAAATTCAAATAGTACATAGTCATGGCTTATTACGAACCTTAGATACCATGCTGCCAATAAAATAAAACTGATAAAAGCGAATAAGGAATTTCCCAAGTCCCAATCGCGACCACCTTGATTATTATTATTATTATTCAAATTTGGCAATCGGTGGTTCTCATTGACCGAATCATGTGTACGACTTTCGTTGCCACTCACTGTCTCAGTGTTCTCCACATTCCGATTCTGATGCACCAGGCAATGCACCACGCAATTGTCGAACAGGCCGCAATGCTGCAACGTTTGCCGATCCTGCTTCAACACCTGCCCGTTGAAAATCAGCCGAACGATTTTATTCGACGATAATTCCAGCTGGAAATGGCGCCGCTTAAAATCGCCCAACAGCTCCTCCAACTTGCCATCGACCAACTTCAAATCGTCGTTGATGTACTTCAACTTGATGCGAATCGCCGATTCGCTCTTCTTGTCGTCCGCCGCATCGTCGTTCCGACAATCGGTCGGCGCCGTTTCGGCCACTTCACTATTCCGCAACTCCGTCGTCGGATTCTGTTCGTAGAACGCCAGGCGACGTTGTCGCAACGACGCGTACGAATCGTTGTCCATCGTGTGAATGATGAGCTCCTCCTCGGATCGTTCAGCTGGTCGATCTGCTGGTCGCGAGCGAAACTGCCGCACCTCGTCCGCCGACCTGGAACCACCTTCGGCCAACGGCGACGTGGACTGTTCTTCTTCGTCGAGGTTCTCGGCCTCGATCGATTCGTTCGACGCACTGTCGGTGATCGAGACGGTTTCGATGCGACTGCTGACGAGTCGTCGATGATTGTGCACCAGATGTCGTCTGCGATCTAGCAATAGTACGGTGCGAACGTGACGTTGTTCGGAAATATTGGTCGTCCACCATGCGAGTGAAACTGCACGAAGTTCAGAGGATTGATTAGTTGATCGGTCAGGTGTGTGCACTTACCAATAACGGTGACAAATAGGCAAATGAAAAATTGAGTAACTTCGTCACCAATGCCTTCGATCAGTGTCATTGTTTGTACCAATCGCAGCGATGAATGTTGTTTGTTGATATGACACGGAGTAGTTGTTGTTGCACTTTCAACACAGTCCGATGATGACTAACGAAATTTTGTTGCATTACAATATTTCGGAGTGTGGGGACAGGAATATTTACCGCAATCGGTTGGGACAGTTTGCTTAATTGGTAGGCATTTGTTGAAATGAGAATCACAGGTTTTTGTTTGACGTTTAGTGGTTGTAGAAGTTTGTCTTTCTTCTTTTCTCTTTTTGTGGCGACATAGATTCGGATTTACGATAAAGATCACTGCATTGTCGGCAATTGCGTCTCCGGTTGTTTTGATTGCTAACTATTGATTCCAGTCCAATTAAACTCGAGTAAGTGTTTAAAAGCTGTGCATTGTATCGCCTGTTTATTGTATGCAGTATTTATTGGTGATAAAGTCAATACAATTAAGTATTGACGTGTGTTTATAATTTACGCTTAGTTTTGACAGGCTAGTTGAAGATGGCGCCTCACGCCACTGACTGGACTGGGACTAGTTGTTGGCAACCAGCAATACACGTTCTTAGTCATTTGGGTTATCGAACCAGATAAGTGAAGACACTTTTTTTCACTTTTTCAGCCCGTAATAAACAATTTTTAATTTTATCTCTCACATTTGTTTACTAGTTGAGATTTTAAATAATCTTAAATTTATATAAAAAAAAATATTAGATCAAATAATAACTAATCTAATCGTTGTGGAAAAATTCAGTTTTTAATTTTTTTATTTGTAAAAACAAAAAATGCTATGTTTGAATATTCAAGATAGATTAGTTAGATTAGATTAGGGTATTTATTTGCGCACTGTACTGGACGATTCTGTGCGCATTTCGGATACTTATTTAATTTTTAAATTTTTTATTGATCTTGAACAAATAGTACAATATTTCTGTGCTAATGTACTCCTAGCAAATTTCTTGGCAACCAGTGTACCACAATATATTAGTAGTACCATAACTACCAAAACTCAAATATTTGATATTGTATGGTTGCGGATCTCTATATGACAAAAATGCTGTAGTATTGCCATCAACTCCTACACCTATTACCGAATCTAAAGAATTATTTTTTTAAATTAGAAGAACAGAAATAGTATACTCCGACTTTTATATTATGACCTATTGTATTGAATGCGCCAGTACGTGTCTATTGCCAGCGCATTATAGTATATGCTACTGGCGCAATCAGCTGACATCCCATAGGTCATAACAAAAAAATATGAGTATATATCAGTAATTGTATAATACCATGGGTCATACGCAACCAAAACGCTCTAAATTCAGTTTCTGATAAACTTGTTCCTGGATTAGGTTTTACAT
This sequence comes from Cryptophagus acutangulus, assembly GCA_963556235.1. Lineage (NCBI taxonomy): Eukaryota > Metazoa > Arthropoda > Insecta > Coleoptera > Cryptophagidae > Cryptophagus > Cryptophagus acutangulus. Next base: position 11,841,167 of record OY744557.1, read on the forward strand.
CTGCTAAGCTGTTTCCTAACATTTCGCTTCGAATTTGGTGACTTGTATTTTCAGAAGCTCCTAGAACTATTTCGTACCCAATATTCTTCTCTGATGGTATGCTTGTTTCTGATAAAAGCAAATGTACATTTTTCGGTGCTTTAACCGCGAACTCAAAATATACCGGATACGCATCATTGGTGAGTCTTAGCATATTTGATGTCGGATAGAAATTGGTATAACCGTAAGTGGTTTTTTGAGAAAATTCTCGACATTTTGAAATATCTGTAAATTAGATTGTTTAATAACGGATGGTTTTTGGAAATAGTAGTACCTTACCAAGTGCTGAAGCAAACTGAATTGCAACTGCAACAATAACAAAAATACTAATTATACTTCTCGACATTTTGAAAAACTGAATATACTAAAATAGTTCAGCAATAGTTCACCTTTATAGCGGAAAATAATATTTAAATTAATAATTTATCTGATTATCTTATTGATTCATTGATTAATTTTGAAAAGTACCTTAGGAAAACTTCTTAATTAAATAAATTATTTATGTAATTACGAGTGGTGGAATTTTTTATATTCAAAAAATCTGAAAATGCATTGGCTTTTTATTTTTAGTTGGCATTTGTCATTTTAAGTAATCTATCCAATTTAGTTGATTTTATAAACAATTAAAACTTTTTCTACATTTGTCATTTTTGGTTGAAATATGTCACTTTTATTTATTTGAATTGTATTTTTGAATTAAACAAGATTTTATAAAAACTCATTATTGTACACAATAAGAATTTCAAGTATCATTAATTTTATTATCAATCAATCTCAACCGCTTTTTGATATCTTGCGGTTTTAAAGAAATTTGTTCACGGTATTAAAAATAAAATTATTATAAGTCTAACTAAGCAACCCATAAGGCAGTAAAAATTATTACGAAAACATGTAAAAAAATTAGCAACCCTTAATAGAATTCGAATTCAAAGAAATTTAGTAAGAATATATCATAAATATAAATAAAAAAAAATTGAATAGAAGATATTAATTGTATCAAGTTAAAAAACTGCACAATATGCAATGCATGCTATCAAACTCTAAATGGTTATTTATAGAAAAAGATAATTATAAGAAATTATAATCCTGTTTATGTTTGTACTGTAGCGTTATTATTGCACAGCCAAGCAAACCGTCACCCATACTATCGTTATTTATTTAAAAACAATAAACAACTATAAACAAATATTCGGTGACTTTGCCAATATTTAAAAATTTCCCACAGCATGACTAAATAAATAATTAGCAGCATTTCATGAAAATCTTAGGTGGACGGAATATATCGTTCGAGATCCCACAATGACACAGCTACTTTTACATACACATTCCTCAAGGTTGCATAATATGACTAACATTTGAACGAAAGAGAAAAATAGTGTTTTTTTAATTGACTACATACAAATTACTAGCTTCCAACCGGGGGGTCAATCCGTTCCTCAACGTCTTTTGTTTCGGTGCGTTTCCTCTAGATTTCAGAAATCTTCAGAATCAGATCGAACTCTAGAGTGGTCTAGCCTTGAACCAAGTTGGTATTTGAAAAATCTGATGATTGATCGTTTATTATGTAGGAGCATAAGTAGATTACTTCATTAATATTTAAATGCGATGATATTTATCAACACTTTGCAAAGGTGTAGAAAATGCACATATTATAGAAAACCTACTTTGTTGAATCAATAAAATCCATCAATTATGCCTATTGATACGCTATTAGCAGTTCGTTTCTTTGTCTTTTGTCATGGTTTCCATACCATTCAAGTGCAGTTACGTATACAAGAAACCAAACGTAGTATCCAATTTATATGTTACTACATAAATATTGCGATACACATTACAGGGTGGCCCGACCAACGATGACCTTATTAACTTCTTCAGCCAACCAAGCAACAGATATTTCAACCGTTATGCAGCACAATTAATTAGCTTAAAAAAACTTATTTTTAAGTTTATCTACACACTTGGCCATTCTTATCTGTTCTGTTTGTTCAAACAATCGTAATAAAAAATATGCACATTCATTTATTTACATTATTGATGGGTGAAAGTTTTTTTGAAAAAAGTGCAGTAGATTTTTTAATAATGATTTTAGAAGTTTGCAATATTTTAAATTTTCAGTAAACGCGCCTCTAGCGCAGCATGTGCACTGACGTCACAAATAGCCTCCAAACAAGGTGCGTTTTTATCTCCCCTCTCTTTTTATCTTGTTAGTTAAAAGGAGAGGTGGATAAAAACCTTCTTTGTTTGGAGGTTATTATGTGACGTCAGAAATTTAAAATATCGCAATTAATATTACAAAATCTACTGCATTTTTTTCAAAAAAAAATTACAGTGTGTTTACGGTTTTTTCTATCGTAGTAGCATTCCATGTTAGTTATGTTGCAACTGTACTGGAATGCATCCGGACTTTCTCGAATCAAATTGCCACTGAAGGGTTTACCCAAACGCAATGAGCCACCCGGTAGATATTGTAATGTACTATCAACTTGTTTGAGTGGAGAGAGACGAAGTGGGACAAAATCATAGGCGAGTCGTATAAAATGTATTAGCACAACTTTCCGGCCGGCATTCTGCATTTGATTGCGCTCTCGTGTGTGTGTATTACAATACTTTACAAAGTAACTCAAGGTAATTTATAAACTAATTTCACATTGATTTATTAAATGAATCCCATTGCAATTAACTAAAATAATTATAATTTTAATAGTTATAGCGCGTATCGAAAGTAAATATATGATACGTGGAACTTTTTCAAGCTATTTTTAGAATCACTGCAAAAAAAATATACATTGTATATCTCTATTTCTCTATATCTGTAATTATAGAAATAATAAGAAACAATATACTGAACTTATGCGAACCCTTATTTAGTTTTTGAGAATGCGCGGTTGCATAATTTTATTTTTGTTTAAAATAAATATTTTTCTGAAAGTTAAGACAATAATTTTTTTCGAATTTTGTTAATTTAACAAATGACTGTTGATTAAATAAAAAAAAAACAGGAGAAAAGAGTTTTTTTTCCCATCTACATCTTAATATATCAATGGTATTAATTCTGTCAGTATTAGATGCGCTGCGCAGTGCCGAAGCGCCTCGCGTCAAGCAACGCGCAGCATTCGGTTTGGTGTTCTTTAATTTCTCAAGGTTTCAATTAATTCACATTTTTGTAATTAATTGACTGTCACTGTCACTTTTTTTTTCAAAATCTAATATTTTTTGTTTTTCCTCCAGCTCCACCATGCCTATCGACTTCTACTACGTACCCGGCAGTGCTCCATGCCGAGCCGTCCTCTTGGTCGCCAAAGCTCTCAATATCGAATTGAATCTGAAGCACACCGATCTGATGAAAGGTGAACAGTTGACCCCTGAATTCATCAAAGTGAGTTGCCTTTCGACGATTGAAAGTACTCGCTAGTAGACAATTTAATTGTACGGTTTCGAAGAACCGGTTCAGTGAATACTGCTCATCCGTTACGAATTCTATTGTACTCCAGTCGGATTTTATATTGAGTGGTGTATTTTATGTTTTTTCAGATTAATCCACAACACACTGTCCCAACAATTGTGGATAATGGATTCTCCTTGTGGGAGAGCCGAGCAATCTTGACGTATCTTGCTTCCCAATACGGCAAAGACGACTCCTTGTACCCGAAAGACCCCAAGAAGCGCGCTATCGTTGACCAAAGATTGTACTTTGATTTGGGAACTTTGTATCAAAGATTTGGTGACTACCATGTAAGTATTATTCGATCATCCGAAGAAACCATCTAAAAAACAATTTCCAGTACCCAGTCATTTTCGGTGGGGCTGCTTACGATCCAGCCAAGCTCGAGAAGATCAACGAGGCTGTAGCGTTCTTGAACACCTTCTTGGAGGGCCAAGAGTACGCTGCTGGTAACACGCTCACTTTGGCTGATTTGGCGCTGGTCGCCACAATGACCACTTTGGAGGTGTTGAAGTACAACTTGACACCGTACCCCAATGTGGTCAGATGGTTGGCTAAGGTGAAAGCCACCGCACCCGGATACGAAGAAGCCAATGGCAAAAATGTGTTGCTCTTCAAGCAATTGGTCGATCAATTGACCAAAAAATAAAAGTTGTTCACTGATTTTTTACTGTACTGCATTATGTTGGCGACTCGTGAATCTTCAAGGTCGAGGAGACATTGAGTGCCGAAATAATGTTTTTTTTTTATTATTAATGTAAGTTTTTTGATAAATTACAAGGATGTTTGGACACGCTCTCTGCTGGGCTGGGTGTTTAAATAAAATTTCAGTTGGGCATTGGCTAGCACCAAAAATATGCCAAAAGCCAATACTCAACTGATATTTTATTTAAACACCCAACCCAGCTGAGAGTGCGTTCAAACATCCCTGTAAATCATATTTACAACTCTACTTTAAGCAAATATTAAATATTTTTCCAAATTAAAATGTTAAGTATTAAACAATATGTGTAGCTTTTAGATACTTAGTATTCCAATGTATTGCACAAAAATAATGATTCCGTTATTAAAGCACAAATGTTCGTAAATGTTGTTTAACTTAAGTTTTGATCGCCTAGTCCTTCCAAGTGGATGGATTTTTCCGTCAATTTAAAATTAGTATTTTGATTATGGTAATTAACTTTGTTATTGTTAATGAAACATTAAATAGTTTGTTGTACGTACTAACTTTAACGACTTGAATAAATATACTGTTTTGCTGCATTTATCGCTTAATTAAATTAAAAATAAAATAAAAAGTACTCTTAGGACCAGTAAGTTTTGCACGGCCTTAAGTTCGTGACGTAGCGTTCAAGATCCAAACGCCAAACTACTAGCTGCGCTATTTACTGACTCGCGCCCGTTAAGTACGCATACTTGTTTCTTTGGTTGCATACGTTAAAATATTCTACGCGATTTAAAATAGAAATTAAATTAGTCTACTTAAGTAGATTTCGAAACTTCATGGCTATTATAACAACAATAGATGTCGCACCTCTTTTAAACTATTTTCTAATGTAATGTAATTAAGTATTTTTAAAATAATAAATACGGATTTTTATAAATGAAAAATTCGTTCTGCATTTATTGCATATTATAAATTAGTTTATTGCTAAATATATTGAAAATTATAAAATATTTACCAATTTAAATCAGTAAAAGTTAAATAATCGATTAAAATTCGCATATTAAGAAATACAAAACGATTTTTCGATTTGATTATGTTACATTTTTTTAGAATAAAGAGTGTGCTTAATGACTATAATCAAGAAGTTTTAATTTCAAACACCTTATTTGCCAAAGATTCTTTCTCCTACGAAAATCAACTTTCAATTGCAATTTTTGCAATCGATTTTGATTTGGTCCAATAATTTATTTGGCATCTAGTTCAAAAATTGGTTCCCAGCCCAAACAAAACCAGATTAAAAATATGACAATTATACGATTTTTTGTCATTTATGTCATATGATGAACGATATTCCCGATGAGGAATCTTGTTTAACTACTAAAAATGTCAAGGCTTTCAATTTAATCTAAAGAATAATCTATTCTTGTTATACTAATTATTAGATTCAAATAGCGTTTGTATAACAGAACAGTTGGATTAACAAAAAAAAAAAAAAACGAATTAAAAAAGAGTCAGTAAGACGATTACAGTATTAAATCTGTAATTGTTCTTTTTAAATGTTACATGGTACATAACTGATTTGCTCTGCAGAAAATGTCAAATAAATTATTGCTTTATTCTAATTACATAATTTACATCTCAATAACACTTTGCCAGTAATAGAAAAAAGGCTAAATAGAATTGCGAAATAATTATTCTATCGTCAATTGGTTTTCATTATTCTCCATCCATAGAAAAATGAAATTTAATTTCGGATTCGCAATTAATATGGCCGATTAAAGTTTAATTGTAATTAAATGCGAATTCACATCAGACATATCTTTCATCTAATTGTATTGAGATGAACGCGAGTAATTGTGCTTCTAGTTCATTGTAAATGATTTGATTTGCAATTATGAATTCAGTTAGTCCTGGTTTTCAGCTCAAAAAGTAAAAGTAGAATCCAAATACGATACTAATTCATATTAAAAGATTTCATGCACGAATTTGGATAATTTATTTCAACGCGTCTACGTATGGGAATTAATAGTTTTATTATGCAGAAATGCAAATAATTTTGCTTTTATCCTTTAATTCCTGAAATAAACGGCGATTAGAATCCATGAAGATGAAATTCTTGTGTTTATATACCTTTTCGAGAATTTTAATAATTTGTTTGTACGAATTTCATTTAATAGAGTCATCAAGTCCCACGCACGGTTTTTTATTTGCAAATTAAATTAAATTTATTGCATAAGTAATATACAGTGCGATTCAATTGAATAGCGCGGGTTAGTGGCATCTGAAAAATTGAAGAGTGGAAAGGGAACCTCACAACCAATAGAAGGTGTTTTTTAAACACCGGAAAAATTAACATCACATCAGTCGATAAATGCGATTGGTTGGAATTAGATGAGTAATGAAATATTACTCAACACCCGTGAGTAATGGAAAGCAATGTATCAGAAAACGCTTAAATAAAGAAGATATTGGAAGTAGAAAAACATTTTTGACCAATTTTTTCTCATTCTTCTTCATTTCACCCACTATATACTGTTAACCGTTCAAAAGCATCATAGCATTCGTTTTTTGTCTGGAAGAACACTTTTTATTAAAATTGAAATGCAGAAACTTATATAACAATTGAAGAAGACGACGACGAAAAAAAAGTGTTGCAATATCGTTTTGTGCTTTATTTAAATCTTATATGTGCTTAAGATGAGGCGCCTCCGCAAGGTTAAAGGTTACAGTTCCTGCAGCGTCATTATTGCATACAGATTAAGAAAAATGGCATTACGTGACTTATGACTCTTCTTACACAATCGCATATTAACGAAATACGTCTTGTTACATATTAAAATCTCTCAGATATTATAATTTTTTTTTATAATTGAATTTATATGTCAAAGCCAAAACAAAAATAACATCTAATTAATCGTGACTGAATCTGGCTTGTCCTTATTTGATACGTTGTGGCGAAATTTCTTGATTCAGATCGTTTGATCCCGATTTGATCGTTCTTAGTTTAGACTTGGATACTACATTTATTAAGTTCACTTAAAATTGAAAGATTTTATCATAATGGAGGTGTTCGTTTAATTTTATTTTCTATTGCGAGATAAATTGCTCATAAAAACGAGTGGTGTTGTAAAATCCCGTCCAATTATTGCTAATGTGTTAGTAATTTGGGGAAATTTTTGCCACAGATTCATAACCTGGTGGATTATTCATCATACAAATGTGTGAAAAATAGAAGATCATAAGGTCTGCTCCCAGATCGTCACCAATTGGTCAGCTTGACCTGTGCGTTCACACATTTGGTCATGGTCTTGGTTTTGGACCATTTGGTGAGGATCCGCAAGCCCTCTTGGTCGTTGAGACCTGGAACTTCTTCACTTAGCGCATCAATCACCAAAACAAAATCCAAGGGTACATTGTTCATTATTTTGAATCATAGTGGTCATACTTAATTAGTGCAATTACAATGTTTCTTTATTTGGCTGAAGATAATTTGCATCTACCTAGATCCCAAAGCGAAATCCTTGCGGAAGTTTGAATAAATAATTAATGTTTTGCAAAAATAGTGTATGCAAGAATGTTATAATTAGCACAGGGAAGTCAGTCAGCAAATGTTAAATAGTAGCGACCTTGCCTAAATTGAGCTTGTTTGCCTTTGTCTATTTAATGTAGAAGCAACACAGACAGATGAGTCTTCTCAAAAAAATATACTATATTAATTTAATTATAATCTTCTACCACGCAATTTATCTACAATTAAAACCGAGTAGCATTGAGAAGTTAGCGCTAATTATGATTAAAAAATGCATTAACGTGTTCATGCATATACAAATTACATAAAAATAACATAACAAATACCATGCATGGAATGGAGTATGGAAATGTACGTAGAAGCATAATTATTGAATTTTTAGCGAATGAGAGTTATGTGGCGGTATGTAACATCAGAACCGTACGATTGATGAGAAAGCTGTGATTGATGATTTGATGAGGTTTTTATTTCGTAGACGTTTTTTTTTTTTGCAAAAATTTTAATTTGCGTCGACTTTTATTAATTATGTTTAGCAAATCTTTCTTGCAATTTGAATAAATACAAATGGTTGATTGAACAATAAAATATCAAAGATCGCAAAAATTGAATGTGAAAACATATAAGTGACTTCGCTTATAGTGCTGATATTTCTATTTCTCAATATCAGGTTGGCAAATAAATAAATAATAAAAGTCTATTAATTACAGGTTCAAAATGTTAAAATTCTAATCGACTACATTTATTAACGATTTAAGTACACTTTAATGCAAAGCAAGATCACGTCTTTGCTCCAAATTCAAGATCATCCGGCTTAAACGAGCATTTCGCTTTTTCCACCTACTTTTACTCGTTGATTGGTCAAAATGTTCAATCCGCTCCTGCTCGGCATATGACACACTCAGGTAATTACCACCTTCTTGTAACATACGCGGAGGCGGCAAATCCTTCTTCTAAATGACAAAATGTTCATGCAATAATATACAAGAAAAAGCAACAAATACATATTTAACCAGCACTTATGTTTTGTCTCAGCTGAAAGAATATTTTATGGCTAACAAGTTTATTACATATTATTTTATTGGATCGTAGGAGTGTTATGGAAACAGATTTTAAAATCCGTTCCCTCCAGATTACAACATGTAACAATGTATTTTATATACCAGGCGCGTACTTACATTCATTTTTTTTAAACTAATTTTAGCATCATGAAGAACTAGGGATGTTTCTTCCATATGAACAACTTTTATATGGAAGGAGCATCCCTTGTAGTTTAGTCTATCTGCCCAAGTTGTTCTTTTAGTGTTTTGGTCAAAAATCAAGTCACTCATTTCCTCATTTGTCAACAGATGTGAACAAAAAGTCTACTAAATTTGTTCCATGTCAACCAAAACTCAGATCTCATCTAAAAATATTGAATGTGATCTAAAATGGTATCTGTTATAGCGTGAAGATTATCAGACGAGAAGTTAGTCCACTCCGAGGACAAAATATGGACCACGATGATTGATTACGAATTTCGATCCAAACTACATCCAAAATGTTAAATAAAATTGATAATAAAAGCAGTTAAATAATTTTTTTCTGAACATTGCTTTCATGAACTAAATTGAAATCCATTTAACAGAAACTACCCTTCCCCAAGTCAGCTTAGTTACTTTTTAAGGAAACATAGAAAATATGGTCTGAATGAAGATGCACTTCCAAAAAGTTCCTGATTTATAGCTTGAGGAGCATTTTTTCCTGGAGCGGTTTCTGGAAGGAGAGTTGGTCCTGAAGGATTCCGAGTCCGTGCCTGCTTCTGCATGTATCTCTGTACAGCCTTGTAACCTGGTGACCTCCCTACCTTCTGCCAACTTTGGCGAGAGCACGGCATGTTGCGATTGCTGCATCTTCTTCACCAAAGCCAGCCAAACTTCAAACAGTTGCTAGCAGTTGTGGGTTGTGCAAGTGTACATTTACCAGTGTGCAGTGTGTTCCCTTTAAATCTTCTTGCATTATTTTGACAATCAATCAACTTTTATGTGATAAATTTCGGTTTTTTCCCAAAAATAAAATGTTTTGGATTTGTCATTTGATGCTGCTCGCGGCGTTGGCAACCACTTACGCACAGGTATAAAAACTACCCCTAATTATTTTTTTAATTGCTGGATTAATATATTTTTTAAAATATTTATTAACAATTTAGAAAAATTTAAAATAAAATAAATAGAATAAAATTAATTTAAAAGGCCTAGTTTGAGGAGGTCCTTAGAGAGGACCTTTACTATTTTATTGTAAAATTAATTATTTCTCCATTAATAAAAAAAATACTTTTTATTAAATGAAAATTATGTTAATTTTGTAAAAACCATTATATATTTAATGATATTAAAAAAAAACCTAATTGAAAATAATTATGAGTAAAATAAACTTTTTGAATAATCAATATCAATATTGGAAAGCTCTTCAGCTCGTCTCAAGACCTTTAAAAGGATGTGCAAATATTAATTAAATAATTAAAAATATTGCTTGTAAATAATTAATTTTTGCGAATTGTGATTTGGAAAAATCCCCATTAATTGCGTGAAAATGACACATAAAGGTTAATGATGCTGCGTGGAAATAACATATAAATTATTCATTTATCTTTGCACTTTTCTAAATTGCATGTTGCTATTCCATCCCGGAACGCCGCAATAAGATTATTTTTTAAATTAGTATTAATTAAACCAACCTATATATAATTATGAATGGAATAATAACTAGATATAAGATATTAACATACATATCTAAAGGATTATTTATGATTACAGTTTTATTGTTATTGATCGAATGTGGAATGCGTACTTACGTACCGATATTTCCTTATTAGTACAAGATTCTGTAAATTTGAGAAAATTTATGGTAAAATCTAGATAATTAAATCTATAAATATATAGTAAAATAAATATTTATTCATGGATGACCTTTTCATAAAAAAGCAATATAAATAAAATCGTTTTGTTCCTAGTTCTTTATTAATTTTAAATAGTTTGTCACGTCTAATAAAGGTTGATAGTTCAATAGTTCTTTAATAGATTAGATGAATATATTAAGAAATTCAACTTTTTCCGATTTAAATTATGTAACATTCAAATTTTGAACTCCATAAATGTCGCATTATGAACTGATCGGATTATTATTGTTATATAAAAAAGTAACGGTTATCATTATTTTTTGCAAAAAAAAAGAAAAATTAAATGCCAATAGCAGAACAATTTTCGAATAATTCAAATGGTTTGAGGATATGCGATTAAAAGCCAATTCACACTTAATGCTTGAAGCGGATTCAGTACAGATTTTCAGCGAACATGAGCAATTATTTTAATTTCGCTGAGGAATTATTTGTCAATTATAGATGAATAACATCCTAGAAATATGTATGTTTAAATAAAAAATCCCACAATTAAACGATGGTAATTATATACCTGTGTTTCATACCGTACTTATTTTTTAAGTAAATAACAAAAGTTGTAGAGAATTTTGTTGTTCTTGTCCAAGGATTATTGCTATAAAAGTGTAATTTTTCTAATAAAATTAATCAATTTTGGTCCCTAGTAGAAAATCAGTTTTCTGGCCTATTACGGGATTTTTATTGAAAAATTACTCGATTGCCTGAAGTCAATCAATTTCATGGTTTTCCATTGTTTTTGCAGAGAAAAAAATGAAATTGCACTGTATTATATAAAAGTATCAGCATTATTGAACATATTACCATAAGATATTGCTCAAACTTTCACAGAACTCATCTTTATTGCACTTTGTAACGCATTAGAGACAATTTAAGTTCAGATTTCGTAATTGCGAGTTTTTATTCGAGTTTTTATGATTCCATTCGATGTGAAATTTGCATTGGATTTAATTTATTTATTAGTTTGTTTATTGATCGTAACAGTTCGAAATAATCAAGATATCATAATCTTCTCACAACGATCACAAACAATGTATGCATAAATGCATCTTTATTTGTATTATATAATTTCGATTTGATGTAAGTATATATTGGATAAACAATATCTAATCATCTATAATTATGATAAATTAAAAGTAAAATATCACGATTTTTAATGTGGATTCACAATTTTGTCTTATTGGAGGACGTTGAGATTTTAATAGACTTGATCAGACGGATTTTGATCGATTTGCTCATCACACTCATCACGATTTTAATTTTTCAAATTGCTAATTAGATCACCATATATGTCAGAATGAAATGCGAATATTAATATTAAATAAGTAAAAGTATCAAAACGAAGTTTAGTGAGTTTTGAAGATCAATGAACGCAGCGACCGTTTGGACCGTTTTGGACGGTTTTTGGCTTCTAGTGCATAGGTCTTTTAAGATTTTTTAAATTTGTTTTCGGCTTCGCTTTTATCTGAAGACAAGAAACAAAGCTTCCAAATTTGGTTGACATTGGTTTAGTAGTTTTCGAGATAAATTACTTTTACAATACTTCTACAATGAGAGAGAATTAAAAATGAGAATTTTGGTTTAGCGACTGAAAAATTTACCTCTGAAAAGAATAGTCCAAACAAAAATGTTTGCAAAGTAATTTTTAATATTTCTGAAATTAATTAAACCAAAAAAAGATCCAATTACATGTTTCGAAATACGAGAAAAAAATTTGTAAAACTTTGCTCGTATAGAAATGTTTTTGATTTTCCCATTTGCATGTTTTCCAACTCATAAAAGTTTGTTAAACTTTTACTATGGAGCACGACGCTGATTCATTACGTAAGATGAACTTCAACAATACCTTTTTTTTGTTTGACACAGCCAGTCGTATGAAGTAATTATTTAATTTAATAATTTATTTATAAAAAAATTGTTTAGTAATTGGAAAAAAAAGAAAAATTCACGCACTTTATGTCGGAACATACCGTATAAATTACCAATCTGACCTATAACTGCATCAGATATAGAAAGGTATATTGTTGTTCTGTTTATTGTTTGATTCAATAGAAAAACATCTTGAAATATTCAAATTTATTACTACCTGAAGTATACCACCGCATTGCAATAATCAATGCATATCGAAAACTGTAGTACTACATACTATCGGAGTAATAAGTTTTGACCCTCTTTTTTAAACAGTTATATTTCTAAACGTAGGAGCCAAAATTTTATGAAATTTTTATATGATTTGCATGAACTATTCATAAATGTCGTGTAAAAATATCAAACATCTTACTCTTATAGTTTTTTTTAAAAAAATTAAAATGTTCAAAAAAGTACCTAATTTAACAGCCGTAAAAAATTGCAGTGTTTCAATTCACTGTATTTTTGTTAAAAATAGCATTGTATTCACGAAACTTCAAACATATGAAAACAAAATCTTTATATTTATATTTGTTCAAAAAAATTTTTTCTACTATGTGTATATTTTTAATAAATTAATAATAAATGCATTATTGTTATATTTCTTATTAGATTTCCGATTTCAAAATTTCTTGTGTGTAATTGAAGTACACTATATTATCAAAACGTTTCTAAAAAAATAAATCAAAAATTCGTTTAATTAATCGAGTGATTGTAGATTTAATTTTACGGTGCGATGTGAGAAAGATAGCAACCTATAGCGCCGTACACAATAGCGCGCTTGCGGCTTGTTTATATTATCTGTGTTTACAAAACATGCTTCAACTATTCATTTCGATTAAATCTGATTAATCTGATTAAAATAGTGAAAATGGCGAAACATTGCACCCAAGAACTGACTGTTACTGACTGTTTCCACTGACTGTTTGCACTGACACACAGCTGGAGACCAAGGGATGTTAAAAAGTGCGGCTGAATCAAAATAATCCAAGGCCTTGTATTCGATAAAAGTTAATAAAGTTAATATTAATTTGAAAAGTTAATATTTAAAAAACAAAAATATTAAAAAAGCTTTGATTAATAATATCAAAGTAAAATGCACTGAAAGTAATAATATGTTTGCCGCTTCGTCTTGATAATGGCTGCGCCTTGGAGGGGGCCATTTAATCATATGCCGTTTCATCGCTCCGCTTCCCCGCAAATAACAAGTGCAGTTTTCCTTTTTTAGTAAATGTAATTTAGTATTGTGGCCATAATTTAGAATTTTTAAAATTTATTTTTATTGATTATTGTTCTATAAGTTTATCTGCAAAACTATTCGAAAAGTTCAAGTTGATAGCTCTATGAATAGCTGAGAAAACATAGGGTCATAATTTATTTATTTAAAAAAAAACTACTGATCAAATTGATTCAATTTTTCTTGTATATTGTACAGAAATATATACTTTATTTGTATTTAAAATCTAAAGTCATCAGATGTAATAATTTTTATAAAACTTACATTTAAAGTTAATAATATCGAAAAAGGTACAAAAAATCCGTGCTTTTTTAGATATATTCATACATTGCTGGAAAATTAAGAATGTGAAAATTTTAAAAAAAATTACATACATGCACAACACAACACAATTTCAGTTTTTTTTTAAATTATCAAAATGTGGCAAATACTTTTCAAAATATGACACTTTAAAAAAGAGGGTCAAAACTTATTACTCCGATAGTAGGTCGTTCCTCACATTAAGTGCATGTAAAGGATGACATAAAACTGCACCCTTTCTGTTAATATTATTCGAATTGTTAAAAGAATTTGTGTAGGAGTGAGTTTTACTTCCATTTAGAAGTTAAAGATCGAAAATTAGATGTAATAAGGCCAATAGCAAACTTTATTTATTACCAAGACATGCGGCAATCCTTTTTCCTCATTTAAGTACTAATTTACCCTTAAATGCAATTTTTATGAAAAGTAAAAGCTGATGGTGCAATTTTGCAGCGAACAAAAATTTTAATTAGTATCGGGACATTGTACCAATGAAATGTAATGTTAATTGATTCTATTGAAAGGAACACAAAATCTGAACTTTAATCGCCTAGCCTGCCTGGGGATCGTTTTTAACAAGTCCTTGTATCAATTTTGTGAAGAATAATTAGCAATCATTGTCGGATTATTTTAAATCAAGTAGAGTGGATTTAAATATCCAGCTACCGACTCGTTAAATTTCTTCCCAAAAGGAGCACCGCAACCCGCAATCATTTTTCAATTCGCCAAATTGGTTAACAGCAAATAAATCTTTCAGCAATTTATTAGCTGTAAAAAACGACAATCAGCATCAATTTTCGATGGCCAAATAGAGATATGCCCACATCGTTCATTATCACAATGAACCGCATTTGATGGCTTACGTAACAATTACAAAATTAATTTTTATTCATTTATTATGCGGAGCAATTAAACATGATTTTTCTAATTTTCTATATAAACATAACCGCCAGATGATGTATCCATAAAAGTGAAACCAGAATATTCGAATCATAAACGCCAAAGCGCACCAAATAAAGGCACTCGCGAAGGACGATCAAACGCATAGGATATGAGGTCATATACAGAGTTTTCGTTATCGTTAAGTATTTCTTTTGTGTGGTGCCATAATCCAGCGATCATCAGTACTTATGTAACCTTGTTACAGCAATTATGATTATCAGAAGAGTCGTCTATAAATCAGGTGACGACTTATTGGCGAGCCTTTTATTTTTTTTTCAATACAATTTTATGGCCTTAATTCTCACGCGTAACAACAATATAATTGTTTCGCTTAAATTGCATTGCTTTGAATCTTTTGATTGAGATATCTCACATCAAAGGTTAAATTCTAACTTAGATTCTCTATTGTTGTACTTTTACTACATATTTCACCAGAATGTCCATTTAGGTGCATACTATAGTATTTGTTGCAAATGAGATTCCACTTTAGTTGTAATCGAAGGAGACATTTTTTGATTTTTAGTTGACATATCCCAAAAAAATTGGGATATGTCAAATTTTTCACTATTACAATACTTCCTCTATAAGAGATGTAATAACAACACATTTATTTATTAATATTAAATTGCATATTTAAATAAATGACGCACATTATTTCCACATGTTTAAATATAAATATTTTGTTAATCATCAAAAAATCGATGGCGTACTGTTTTTTTTTTTATTAGGTACCTTAATATTATCCTTTCACTTCACAGGGGGCTTAACCTTATCTAAAAATCAGGCCAAATATTTTCTGCATGTCTTAATCACATTTTATCAAAGGCATAGTTTTTCATATTTTAATGAGAATTTATTGTACACGAATTTCATGTTTTTGCAATATTCCTGATTTTTCTTTTTTTGAACTAATGCTACATTTCCAGATTATATTAAAATGTGAAGAAATATCCGACTATAATTAAAACAAACAAAAACGTGAAAAGGTTTCTATGTGTACAAGAAATGTACAAAATGACCTTAAGTGGTTAATTCCTCGATATTTATAGAAATTTAATAAGAATTGTGTCTAATATTGATTTGCAATTGACATGATTAACGATATGTTACCAGTTTGTAAAGCAAATTATATTTAATTAAATTTGCCATGAAACTTCACAAATTTAGAAAATTATTGTGAATTAGATATACGGGGTGTTTCAGAACTACAGCACACTTACCTTAAGGGAGTCTCTAATTGGTCAACTTCAAATGGTCTTTTTTCGAATATACCTTGCGGGAAAATTATTTTTTTGAGCGAGCTCCGCGAACGTTTTGCCAACCTTATTTTCGCTGGAGTGCGGCTTCTCGGACACCCTGTATTTCCATAGCTAGAATTATATTTTACCACAAAAAAGCATTTAATTAAAATGTAAATACGAGTAGCAAATCACTGTGTTGAAAAGTTCACATCAATAATTTTAATTTGACAATTAATTTAATTAAAGCTAATCATATTGGTAGAAGAGAAATCATCCACAATTATTTTATTTCAAAATTGCACCCCCACATCAATGAATGAATTGGATTAATTAGCATAATAAGTATTGCAGTCGGTAACTGTTTCAATTGTAAATTAAAACAGAAATTATAAAAACAGTCTATCTAATAATAATGATTAAATCTCACCTTGACATTAGGCAAGGTAGCGATTTATGATGTTTCCGTAAATAAAATCTCGTGTAATAATATTAAATGCTGTTGCTTTCTGAAGAAAACAATTTTCTTTTCTATTCGCATTGCGTTGTTATTTCTCCATTGCATCACACGAACTCATAATTAGAATGAAATTAAATGCGCCGAGACGTTACAATGTATAATTTAATAATTATACGATACATCACTTACTTACATAAATCAATCAAACTTTAAACTATCATTAAATTAGACAATAAATATTATTGTCTTCTCAAAATTGGAGGATCTTAATTATCTTCAGTAAAGTGTCACCAAATTGCATGTTTACATGCGCCCATCAGGAAACCAAGGATCAAAAGAAAAAGTTACTTCGATTAAATAAATAATAACGCACATCTAAGTGTAAGATAATTACAATTGTTAACACTTTTATTTATAGGCTCATCATTTACGCCATTCGTGTTTTTTTTCTGCATTTTATATGGGAAACTTTTCAAAGTATTTTCACACAATTATACAAAATTTGTGATTTATGGTTTTTTTTTGCAGAAAACTGGCAATGTGCAATTTTCCTGCAGCGGACGCACAACTGGCTACTATGCAGATGTTTCATCCGGCTGCCAAGTATGATTAAAAGCTATTATTACAGTACTAGTGAAGAAACCTAGAATTTTGCTCACAAGTGTGCGAATCCGTTTCTTCACATGTGCTGTATACAGACCGACAGATGAGAAACGTTGCATTGAAATCTCCGCGAGCCTGCAGGAGATAAAGCGCTCTCAGTGGGGGGGAAGCGCCGTCTCTTTCTGACAACAGTAAAAAGCATGTTCTCTTTCTCACACGCACTAAATTGTCTATGGAACGTTTCTCACTTGTCGATCTGTATAGCGTTTTGTTCTATCCTGCGTTTAAAATTCCAAACATTTACATTTGTGCTCAAAAATATTTTTATTTAGTACCAGTGGATGAAACGCATGCTTTCTCGTTGAAAATCTCAGTAAAATAAACTAAATTTTGAAGCAGGATTGAACTAAAAAATGTATCCTAAAAATGATGCTAAAAAATGTATCCATCTAGGTCTATCATATGTGTGATGGTTTGGGCAGACAATTCACGTACACTTGCCCTAATGCAACTCTCTTCCAACAGCGAATGCTAATTTGCGATCATTGGTATATGGTGAACTGTAGCAAATCGGAAGAGGACTACAGCGCCAATTTATTAATTGGACAACGCGAGAAGCATTTCGTGGAAGATAATGGTATTCACAGCTACAATCGAACACCTCGACCAGATCTTCTATCGCATCCCAGTGCAGCTGAATTTAATATCATCTATCGCAAAAACGCGTACCAAAATCTGAGCAACAAAACGAACGTTATTGGAGTCGAACCAAGCAAGGATAACAAATACTTTTTGCCTAGTCATTGGTCGACGCAGGACAATAGCGAACCGAAACCTAATCCACAACCAACGAACATGAAGTCCTTCTTCAAAACGAACTACCAATCGCACACCAAGCAGAAAGCCAACACGATTAGCGGATTTAGAACCAGTTCAACTGTACCCACCCCGGCAATATCCACCAACTATAAATCGTATTTCAAAAATACCACCCCAGTATTCCCAAAAACGGTTGATGTTACCACAACTAGTCCGGAAGATTTCGGATTAGAAGCACCCATCCCTTTCATCGACAAACCATCCCCTGACAAACCACAATCTGTTAACTTCCAATCCAATTTCAAGGCAACTACTCCAGTTTATCCCAAATTCGTCGCACCAACTTCACCAGAACCGTTCGATGTGGGTTTGGAGCCGCCGCAAGGACCGCAAAAGCAAAATTCCAATAGTAATGTTCCCATGTTGAATTTGAACATTGAAGCACCGAAAGAAACCAATGAAAGACACCCGTTTGAAGAGGCCACGGCTAGTCCTCCATCGATGTTTTATGAACCGCCAAAGTTTGAACCCGACTTTCAAAGTTCAACTACCGAGCGATCTAGCAACCGAAGAGCGGATTCAGGTAAAGTAGTGAACATTGCAGATTGGAAGGATTTACGCCGAATGTTTCTAATACCTGATTACGAGTTTCCTTTGGATGCAGCTCCGCGCCCAAATTACGAAGGCGGTTTTAGTTCGTTTCAAGTGAAAGTAAAAAAGCGTTAATTTTTTGTTTTGTTTTGTATTAAAAATTTCCACATAGGCAGACAATAGTAAACCTTTTGTTGCGTACAATAGTTTTACTTTATTTAAATATCTTAAATACCAAAGTATATATTATTATTGTTTATTATCGAACGTACATTTATTACATACTGCCATAATTGGGATAATTTTCTATGCAAAAGAATTGGCTGGAAATCACTAGTCAAAGTAAGATATAAATATTTTAAATATTGTACAAGGTGTTTCTAATTTTACAGACCTGGCTTCGATTAATTAAGTGTTAAGAAGTTACCATAATATTTACCTCGTAGGTATTGAATTGTAAAATTAATTAGTATTTGATGCTAATTTGTGTAATTATTTTATAATAAAAAGCAGTATTATTTGTACTTCATTTTTATGAAATTGTTATAAAATAAAACTCATTCTGTGAGTTATACAAGGTGGGTCATAATGTATCAGCCTAAATATTTTTTTGGGAAACGAAAAACTTTAGTTGACCTTTTTAGTATAAAAAAATAATAATAATTAAATAGAGTTTTCTCTTTTATGTTTTTCTTCTGCAAAATTAAGCTTCTTAGATTAAATTATTTTTTTTTTAAATAACTTTTTAGAACTTCAAAATTTAATAGTTTTAATAATTTAATAGTTATTTCTTACACAATTTTGTTCCGACACAATTTATTGTTTGTCGTAATGTAGATGCAGTTCGGAAAGTAACACAGACAATTCAAAGTCCACGGGCTTGCGCTAAGTCCTACTTAACCGTTTGATAATAGATGGCGCTTTCAACGCGGAAATCGTTAATTCGTACGGTCAATATCGATAAATATTTTCTTTTCTTAAGATATAGTGATACAATATGGTCTACCCTGTACTTTATAATTTTTTCAAAGTACATAATAATTAGTTGCCATGGGGTGCTGTATTAATTAAATGATATACACTGATGAGGTCAGGTCAGTATATCGTATTTTATTTATACATCCTGGTTGTTACCCATTCAATATTTTTTTTTTGTAAATATATGTTATTTATTTATTACCACACAAGCTTTATTCTCTTTATTGTTCCGTTCTGTGGCTTGAAATATGTTTTTGAAAATAACTCATATAATACTCATACGATTACGTTAACCGATGTAACTATATTATTGTAATAATAATTGGTTATCGTAATTTTGTAAAATTATGCTAATGAAATTTGTTCTTCATCGTGATACACTTATTAAATGTATTGTGTAAAAAATATATTTATTGCAATAAATTTTATTTAATTTATATCCGCATTAATGGTTATTGTATTTATAATATTTTCCCAAGAAAACTTAAGAAACAGAGTGATAACTTTGAATTAAGTTATCACAACAAGAGAACGGAGAATATGCACGGAATATTCCGCTCATTTAAAAGCTTCTCATCATGCAACAATTCAATTTGATGCGTAGTTTGAATTATTTAAATGCATGATTGTAATATTGTTCTATTTTAATTTGTTTGCTTTTGTGTTGCAATGACAAAAAATTCGGTAACAATAATTTGGTTACAGCGAAACCGAAATTGTCCAAAATTAATTGTCAATGGAGAAGTTCACAATCGTGGGATTTAACAATAATTTACTAACTAGTAAAATTGCCTGAACTCCTGAAAAAAATTTGTTTTATGACAAAAAAGATTTTAAAAAAAACAACCGAATGGGAACTAGGTCAGCTAGCCGAACAAAAAAAATACTCGTGTTTAAAATATATGATTGGTAAACAATTATTATATTTTTCAGATATATTTAAATAAAACTTAATTAAAAAAATAGTTCGTCAAAATAATTCCTTAGACAACCAACATTACCTTACTGCATTCGAAATGTGAATACCTAATACATTCCCATAAGATTGTCGTCACTGTCTTCTGAAAAGTTATTCGCAAAAGCATCTTCCTCGTCACTATCAGGTTCCATTTTCGGATCGTTTGTCATTTTCTTACTAGCAATTTCTCCAAGTTGAGCAACATATTGTAATGTATACTTATTCGAATCACAACTGAAATCAATTCATCTATTAATGCAACCTACTACTATACTCTGTTTTCTGAACAGACAGAAACCACGCCCCTTACAATACATACTTGCGCAGTATCTTTTTTTAATCCAATTGCGCATATAAAGGGCGGGCCACATGCTGTATTTCTATCTCTTCAGTATATAGACTATAGAATATAAAAGCTCTAATTACATTTTTGATATTTGTTCATATTTCCGAATCAAACTTTTTTCTAACGCCAAAATAGCTGGTAGATTTTTCTGCGCATTAATTTTCGGACCATGCAGCGTTAATATATTTTGCGCCCAGCACAAATAATACTCGAAATGTCTCGAACTCTCCAACGAACTCGCAATGATTATCAACAAACGTTGCACGAACTTCTCCCCCAAATTCGTCAATATCAATTCGACTAAAAACAAAAATAATGTAACTTAAATTAATTCCCGTCCAGCATCATCTTACCATTTCGGACCGGAATATTTTCAATAACTTCTTGAATCAGTTTGCTTTCGTTCAACTTCATTGCCATCATGAGAGCTGTTAAAAAAATCAAAATAAATACAAGTACATATTTGAATAAACTATTTTAATTACCATTGGCATAATCTTCCTCTTTCAAAATTCGGCGAACTTCGCTCGGAGTAATACCTATTTGCAAATCCCATGGATCGAATACCAAACCAGAAGTCAAGGAGTATATTAAAAGACCTTCAGTGGTGGCTGCCACCCATTGTTGGCCAGTGGGCGAAAATTGTAGCGAAAAAACACGCACTTCTGGTTTAAACGAGCGACTTGCCATGTCGCCTTTCCTAACACCGGGCAATTTAATGGTCACATTACCTCCCTCTCTTTCTTCTCGCTCCTCCACCAATGCGACATTTCCGTACTCCGTCAGTTTTCGTCTGTTGATAAAATCCTGCAAGCAAATTTAAGGAATTTGAAGCAGGTTTCAAAATTTGGACGACAATGTTTATGATACTTACATCAACAGCATCAAAAGATCTATTCTGAGTAATTTCGAATTTCTTCACAAGCAAAGACTCGCGAACGTTATAAATGCAGACGTTTTTCGATTGTCCGCCAGCCAAAAGACTCTCACCATCCGCGGAATAGCACAAACTCGTAAACGCTCTGAAAATTTACAATAAATTAAAAACCAAACCAAATTGAACGGACTGAAATTACTTTGCTTCCAACGACTTCTTAGCGGAAATTAGATCCGTCTCCGACACACCACTACCCAAATCATTCTTGCCTTCAATACTAGCAACTTGGTTCGATGTTTTAATTTCAAATGTCGAAATTTGACCATCGAGCGTTGCCACGGCCACTTCAAGCCCATCAGGCTTGAATGCAACACAAGTCGCATCACTTGTAAGTTTAATGGACTCATTCGCTGACCCTTTTTGGATTGCGTCCCAAATGCGCAGCGATTGGTCCCAAGATACTGAAGCTAGGACCGTGCTGGTTATAACTGGACTGAATGCTAATCCTGACTGAAATCCATGCGACAAGTTAATATAGTTAGTAGAAAAAAGTAGTTTAATAAATACTTACAACTGGTCCTTGATGACCCGCCAAAATCTCCAATAGCCGCCCGGTTTTAACCGACCACAAATAAATTTCGAAAACATCCTGACCACCCGCAGCTACAAACTCCCCATTACTATCAATAGCCACGCAAGAGAATTGCATGGGACGCGGAGACGCAAATGTTTTGAAATTACGATAGCGGATCACGTCGTAACATCGCACGGTTCCATCTAGCGAAGCGGACACCACAAACTTACGGTTACCACTAAACGTAGTGGCTGTCACTGCGTTCGTATGTTCGCTAAACGTAACGTAACAGAAACCTGAATGAACGTTCCAGAGTTTCACTTTGCCATCTTCACCGCCGGTCGCCAGAAGTTGTCCATCGGTCGAGTACGAAACGCAAGACATGTTGTTTGAGTGGCCTTGTTGTTTCATCACGTAAGTTTCGCCTAGTAGAAGTGGAAATTAAAATTTGGGCAATTTACAAAAAATATAATCATCACCAAAAACAAAAAGAAGAAACTTAAATTTATTAAAACACATTTATTAAAGCAAGGTATGGTAACAACCAATATTTTTAAATTATTAAAATAATTACTGAACAGCTTCTGGTAACGAAGGCCAATTAAAATTTGGGTAATTTACAAAAAATCGGATTTCAACTATCCATTGAACAACCAAACGATACAGAAATATTGAAGTTATTGCATTCGAGATCAAAGAGTTAAATATAAGAATACGCAATCAATAAATTATCACAAATAACAAAATGACGAAACTAATTAAACTCGTTAAAATAATTATTGATCTCCAGCGTCTGGTATAATGAAGGCCTCTTCGGGTATGGTGTCTTGGAATCTGTTGAAAGCGGTTATTGCATTGGAGACATCCCATCCCCACTGTTGCAAGCATTTCAGCGAATACATCATATTCATGCCAGTCAATTCAGAAAGTAGATCAACCATTTCTAGTCGTTCGGGATCATCTGGCATCAGCACAGCTGGAGCTGCCGATTCGGCTACTGGGTCAGCTGGAGTTTTTGGATCGGCTATTGGGCCAGCTGAAGCGACCGGTTCGGCTGAAGCAACCGGTTTGGGGGCAGCTGAAGCTGGACGCAGCTGAAGTACGGCTGGCCGCAGCCGTATTGACGGTTGCCGCCGGGCAACTGTCTCCACAGCAAGTGTTTTAAAGGCGTGCGGTAGTTGTTCCGGGATCGCATTAGTAACATGTAACTGTTCATTTACAATTTTCATTCCCATGGGATCTGGAGTGGGCACAAGTATTAACGTTCGAAAAAAATAACGAATTGGTGCGACAACCTCATCAGTCAATTCCTTAAACATTCCGGATAAATTCACGCAAACCATCGTTTCCGTAGACAGAGTCAGATCCATAGAAAAACTGGGTGCATCATGCTGCGTTTTCGGCATGCTGCGCAGCAACCACACGATCATCATGGACCCGGATTTCAGTAACCAACGTCGACGCATAGGATCTTCCACTTTCAGCAGATTCCTGTCAAATCGTCTGTACCAGTCCAATGATGGTCCTTTATCCCCACCATAATTATCTGGATAGGCGGTCGTCAACGAGAAGACCGCATCTTCATCATAAGCGTCATAAAGTTTCTCGCGATAATCAGTGTCGTACAGGCGGAAATACTCGTCCAAAAATCGTGTCACAAATGGAGCACGATGTGGATCGGCTATGAAATGTTTCCTTGGCGCAGGCAGTCGTTTATATTCGGATACGGCATACGTTATCGGTGGTTCCAAATCGACTCCGTCCAGTTTCATCACATTGGGCAGTATCTTCTTAATCGCACTAACGTATGATAGGTTGTCCTTATATTGACTGCACAAAGGATTTCCTTTTACAGTCAGCTCCACAACTGGCACGCCGGCAAATATATTCAATTCACTCACGTCCGCAAACAGATTATTTCCCACATGCAGAATCTTCAAATTACCCAGCGATTTGACATACCTCTTTAAGAAATTTAGACTCAATAAACTATTATCGCTTATATCTAACACTTCGAGTTGCGTCATATCATCTATCAAATATATATCGTTTAAAATATCGAAGATCGTCTTTATCACTCTTGATATAAAAAGTAGGCACACCATGTCTGCGAACTCCGGATTCGCATTAAACTTGGACAGATCCAACATTCTTGTAGATGGCTTGTAGCATCTCCCCATTG
Source organism: Cryptophagus acutangulus (assembly GCA_963556235.1). Taxonomy (NCBI): domain Eukaryota; kingdom Metazoa; phylum Arthropoda; class Insecta; order Coleoptera; family Cryptophagidae; genus Cryptophagus; species Cryptophagus acutangulus. Next base: position 11,865,786 of record OY744557.1, read on the forward strand.
CCATTTTCATTTTCTTTACTACTTCTGGGGTGATTTCATAGTGACGCGAACGAGCTGGCAAAGCGTAAATGATTGCTCGAAATCGGTTCGGCGGTTCAATGAGTGGGTTCAAGTGGACCAATTTGTCCGCAGTGGAGTCACTTTCGACAAAGAAGCTTACCATTGTCGGTTGCACTACCCATGCTGTAGACCTGAACGGCAACGGATGCAGCTTCCTAATCAATGTTGTCTCCAACTCCGTTCGGTCAATTGGTTCCTCTTGTGTTATCACAATCCGGTACCAGCCAAATCGGTTTTCATTGTTAATATACAATTTGCGATTGTAAGTCTTATTGCCTTGTGCATCGATGAAAAATCCCCGCAATTGTGTTACCCGGTCTTTCGGACCGGGATAGTCGCGCGATTCACAAGGTCGATACTTTTTCAACGTAATTCGTAGTATACCCGAGCTGTTTGACTTGTCCTGGAGGGGCATACTCGAATATTTACTGATGTGAAGCACTTTACAACCAGTGCAGACGAAGCACTTTACAACCACCAAATAGATAGTGACAGATGTGACAACGTGACACTAGATTAGTAAGCCATGTTGTTGACGATTTATGAGAACAGAGGGGTACCACATATTGGATTGTGTTTGCAATTTATTTTGAATGTTTGATAATTGTTTAATAATTGAGTTAATTTAAATAGAATTAAAATTTGATGTATTGTTGGTTGCGTTTACATCAATTGATATCGCCTTAATAATTAATAATTGAATATATATCAATAATAATTATTAATAATTTAAAAAAAAATGTATGTATATACAACAATTAAATAGCAGCAAAAAAAATTACGACTACAAATGTGAAAGAAAATTGCCCAAAAACGAAAGTTTACGCGTCAACTTCAATATCAAAATAATAATAATAAATTAAAAATTCTTACTTTGCCATTCCCAGACCAGAAGTTGTCCCAATCCGCTACATCCCAAAGCAATCCAATCGCCGGTATTATTAAAACAAACTGAACTAATTTTCTGCTCCGATACGCTGAGTGAATGTATCAAATTCATTTCGGGTAAATCGTGAATAAAAAAGGCACCATTCGAAAAACCGGTCACTAATATCTTCGTATTTTTATTATAAGCCGCAGACGTAAGCACAGCTTCCCGATTTTCTTTTCTAGCTTCATTGGCGATGTAATGCCTTGCAACGCGTTTGTAGAACAACTTATTCCCTTTGGTGGAAGTCGCGTCATCGGTCACTGCCACTTCGCTTAAAGCTGCCGCGATTTCCTCCTCGCTTCGCTCAAGTGCGGCTTTCGCATCGATGTCGTCCTCTTCATCGTCGCTCGACGACTTCTTTTTCTTTAGCGGCGGGTCCAAGTCAAGAGGCACTAAATCGGATGGTTGCACTGTGCATTCCCAGACAACCGCTTGCCCATTACGCGAGATCGTAGTTATGTCATAGCTGTTCGTTTCGAAGAAGCAACCAACTATTCGATCTGTATGGTTACCCAGCGAGTACAGGTGGAAGTTTGACCATTTTTCGAGGGGGTACAGCTTGGTCGTCATGTCTTTAGAGCCGACCGCCAGAATTCGCGAGTCGCTTGACCAGTCCAAGCAAGTGGTTTCGTCGTATGCACCGTGGAAGACGCGTTCCATGACGAAGGCGTTGTATTGGCCGGATAGTGGGCCCGGGGCTTTGAATACGAACACTAAAACGAATAGGATTCGATTTTTATTTTAATGTAAAGAACCAATAGTTATCCTTACCATTATTTTCCTTGCAAACCGCAAAGTGTTTCCCGTTCGGACTAAATTTCACAGCACGCACTTTCCGTTTAAATCGATATTTATGTACCACAGTTTGTGATATTAAACTAATGAAATATGCGTCTCCTTCTTCGTTAATCGCAATTAGAGTGCATCCATTTGGACTTATATCGATGGCATTAAAGTTGAATCGACTTTCGATGGGAAGCGTTGTAGATTTATTGCTAAAACAATCATATTAACTACCTTATTGTCGTGAACCATCTAATTACTTTTTGAGGTCGAATATAGTAATTCGGTTGCCCACAGGGCTAATAACTGAGTTTCCATCGGGTGAGAATAGTAAATCGCCCTTTCTGTAAACTGTTCCAAGCAAATTGCTAAACTAGAATAAAACCCATTGTAAAAAAGCCAGACATTATAGGATTGTAATTACTTTATAAGAGAACTTCATAATTAGTTAATTTAACTAGTATTTTGCATTATTATTTGCAGCACGTGTTAATGTCAACTGCGAGAAGTAAATATAACCTACAATTCTGACAGTTACCTTGAAATCTTTCCTGGAATCACGTGACTCACGTATCTCCCTATTTCGATCGTATTCATAGGCGTACAAACTTTTTTTTTAAGGTTTTCGAATTATTTTATATACAAATACAAAAAAACAAATAGAAGTTACAAACAACACCTCAAATTAACTCCTATTAATTTTAATTCGTTTAAGTAATATTATATTAATTTAAATAAAATTAAATTTAATGTATTGTTGGTTGCCTTCTAAAGGGGAACTGATTTAAAATGCGCCAACCGGACTGCTTCTAATTATGACGTAGTTTTCCCACCAAATCGCTTCTAATTTGAATTCCGTTTCTTTAAAAAATTTTGTGGTTAGTCTAATTTAAGTATAATTCGTATAGAATTCAAACATCTAAAAATCAGTACATTTATTCAACACACTTGCATAAAAAGTTTACATACAAATATTTATAAAAAGCTACATTTAATGTCATTGTTTCAGAATACTGATTCATTTAAGTATTATTTCATATAAAAATTGCACATTATCGAGTATTAAGTACGCTTGAGATTGAGTTTGTGCGAGTAAAAACTAAACAAATAAATATAAATAATATAAAGGGCTTCGTAAAAACATATCAAAATAAAAATAGTACATAAAAATATATCACATTAAATACAGTATAAAAATAAGTATCAAAATTTTTCGTATAAAAAACGCAAATAATGTAAATTGATTTATATAAAAATATAAGACTAACTTATCATTTTGTTTATAACATTAAATACTTATGTAATTTACAAATCTATGTACATAATAATTAATGTTAATTCAGCAACCTGGTTCTACATCGTGATAGAAAACAAAACCATTATTGATGATCGATTACACTAGAAATACGAATTTAATCTACAAATCGAAACGTCGAATTCGTATAACAATACAAACATGATCCGATTATCATTTCACCTAAACTACAAGTTACAATATTACTAAAACGATATGTAAAATTAAATCAGTCGCCCACCACATGTTGGTCATACAGAAGTCTCCGAATTCAGCCGCAACACAAACTTATTGCTCTTCGGATCCACCACCTCCTCCGTAATATTAAAATGCGGAATCTTCTTGATAATGCACAAAAGCGACACGTCATTCTGTCTCAACTGGAAAATCGTATTGTCATCAATCGGCCTAGTCAGCAACTCCTCGCAAATCAACGCCCAAGTCTGCACGTCCTTCTGCTCCTTATCATTCTGCAACACCGGCTCACTGATCAAATACGGCTCCAAGAACGCCTTCGGCGTCAAATCATTACTCAGACAATTCGCCAAATGAATCAAGATCGAATCGACCGAATGGCGTGGCTGTTGTCGCGTCACTCGCAAATACTTCTGCAAAGCGCGCGCCATCGACGGGAAAATCGCCTGAGCCGCTTCATGCGGATCCATCGGAATCGCAGGCACTTGGTCGTTGTGCAATCGCTTGATATGCGTAAATGCCTCTTCCGCGGCCGTTATCAAGCGAGCGCGCCGCTTCTTAACTCGCCGCTCATACTCGTGCTCCTCGTAGAAGCGCTCGTTGTGACTCGAATCGCGTCGGCGCGCATGCGCAGCCAGCATCGCCCTGCTCTGCGACTGCTGCACCGCCGAATTATTTACCCCATCCACTTCATAGAACTTGAAGCTCGACGACGTCTTGCGCGATTTCGAAACCGGTATGCGTTCCAAATACGGATTGTAAATCGGAAAATCGGTGTAGTACTTCTCAAGCACCCACACAGCCGCTCTTTGTATACTCAGCTGGCCGATGCCATACGCTTTGCTAGCGCCATCCGGACTGCGGACAATTTTTATGTAATACATCGGCTGGATGTGTCGAATTTCAACAAGCACCACGGCCAAGTAATGTATGAAGAGTAGCGTGTCGGTTAAGCTGGACGCATACGCGACCAGCGCTTTGTAATCCACCGTTTCCTCGGGTGTGATTGCCGCTCTGGCTGTTTCCGTGACTTGCACGATGTAAAACAGCCAATAGGCAAAGCTGCAGACCAGTACGAATGTTAGCACCGCGGCGCGGAATAAGAAGAACCGCGGTAAAGTTGCGTGCGGTTTTCGTAGGAAGACCGCCCAAGCGCCGACAGCCAGAATGGCCAACTTAAAAGCTAAAGCAACTAGTTGGCCTTTGCATTCGGCGCCGCACGCTAACAGTTTAGCGCTGTCCGCTAAGCCTAGTCGGGTCGACAATGCGGGGAAGAAGCCCAACTTTGGTAGGACGACCATCGCTAACGGACTGAGAAAGGCCACTATTGATAACATGTACGTTAACACTGTTCCTATGTAGCGTTGACACATAAAACTGAGGCCTGTATCCGGTTCGCCCGGCCAATGACTCACATCTTCGGTGGATTCGGATTGCTCGGACGTGTTTCCGGTGATTGCCGTCGTGTTTTCGCCCCAGTTGTCGTCTTGCGGCAATATTTGCACTTCGATGACTTCCTGACCATCGCGATTGTCTGGGGTTAGGGTCACTGCGGTTTGGAATGGAGCCATTTCGTCGTTTTTACGGAATTTATTGCTCCTGAAAATTGAAAAAAAAAATATACAAAACTCTAACAATTGCATACATTTATTTCGAAATAATCTACATTTCACGAGATAAAGATTGGTTACTCTGTTTACTCTTTAAGAAAACACTAAGTTAGCCACCCAATCAAAAATTCCCCAAAATAACTGCCTTATTCTGCCCGTTATTATTGTCAATAATGACTGCTGCTGCTCATAATCACCATCACCACCAATATCAGGCACAACCTGGGCCTCAACCTCAATCGAATTAGCTAGTTAGTCAAGCAATTGAAATTTACTAACGTTATTAGAGCTCACCCAGTTTTGATTGTTGTTATGATCCACAATGACGGTAGTGTAAAATGTGGAATTCATATTATAAGATTTTTTTTTTGAGGAAATCAAACTGACAAATCGGAGAATGAACTTTTCTCCATAGCACACTTTTCAAAATAAATTTAACAATCGAACATCGTGCGAATTTATAATTTAAATTTAAAAAGCGCTTATTAATTAAAACTACTTTTCTTACAAAACCCTTAGTTACCTGGAGCTTCGATGGGAATGCTGTCGATAGTTGTTGCGATCCTTGTGACTTCGAGACCGCCTCGACCTGGAACTGTTTTCGGATTTTATGGATTCAGTTTCCATTGTTGTAGTTTCATTCCACATGTGCTGATCGCATTTAGCAAACAATCCAATCTTGTCATGAGGCTCTTGTTAGGTCCAGCTTCTTTATTTCAATCCAGTATGCACAATATCGAACTAACCAGAGCAAGTGCACAACGATTTTTTTTTACAAGTTCATTGACATCATATTAGTGATGACATCTTGTAAACAATTTTTTTCACCGATACTTTTCCGTTAGATCGCCGATGTGCCCTTAAATATGTGAACGATACATGTTTGGCTAGTAGGATTCGTCTTCAAATTGGTCCAATTCGATAGTTTTCATTTATAATTGCCCCGATTATTGTTGGCATGCTTCACACAACACTTTGGTACATTTTAACTGAACACTGGGTTTATTCGACTGTACGTTTCGATGTATTATAGCAGAGGTGAAACGAAATTCAACAGACTATCATATTAATTGGCAAATTAAGCAAAACTTATAAAAACGCCTACGTTTGTGAGCAAATTTAATTGTCCCATAAATTATGGTGGAACTACAACCTACAATATGGCTGCCATCGAACTAAACAAACTAAAAATATAAAATCCTGTTATTTACTTCATAAATTGAATAAAATTACACTAAACTACTAAAAATTATATAAACATTTTAATATAAATACCATAAATGAGTAAACAATAATATAAACAATTTATAACACCAAGCGGCGTTCGTTTTACAACGTCATAAATTCAATAACAAGGCTTAAATTAATAAAACAAATTATCGAAAATAAACTATTTAATGAATAAAACATTTCCTACAAAAAAAATTACTTGTACCTAACAGTCTACTTAATTTATTTAATATAATAAATAAACAAAAGCAAAACGAACGCGCCGCAGTGTTTTGTTTAGTGTGACTGTAATGTTGGCTGCACTGCTCACTCAGAATTTCTCCGCTGTTGTCTGTCATTTATTTTAATTTTGTGCTCTTCGAGTTAGTTACCAAAAATGGCAAGTGAATTGAAAAAAGTGGACAAAAAGGCAACGAAAACCCTTTCAGCCGATGAAATTCTGCAAGGGTTCCAATCTCTTCGCACTGAACAAAGATCTGTCTCATCGAAACTCACCGAATGCGAAGGAGATTTAAATGAACACAAGTAAATGCTGATCAGATGTTTATACATTTCATATTATTGTCGCAAGTGCACACAATTCGCTCAGCAATTGCTTGTGCCCCGCTAAATAAGGGCGTTACAATTTGCGTCAAGTTCATTTACGCTTGAATCTACTCGTACTTTTGAATGTAACGCTAACATAACCTATATTTTGCAGGATGGTGATAGAAACTTTAAAGAAGGTTGACCAGAATCGCAAGTGCTTTCGGTTGGTCGGCGGCATCCTAACTGAGAGAACGGTCAAAGACGTGCTACCAGTATTAACCAGTAATCAAGATAAATTGAAGCAGATTATCGAAAAATTGACCGAAGAAGTGACAAAGAAGGGACTAGAAATTAATGAATACCGAGAAAAGTACAACATTCGTTTCCGTGGCTTAGATCAACCCAAACCCGAAGAGCAGTCATTGAATACATCCGAATCCAGAGGCAACGTTTTAGTTTCTTAACAACGCTTCTCTTCACTTTTCTTCACCACTAATGCGTTTCGTTTGTTAAATACGGTACTGACCAAGTGACCCGGTATGTACACTTTGTTTTGTTTAAAGCCTATTCTACTTTTATTCGATTCTTTTCATTATTTCATAATTTAACACGTGCGTAAATATGTGTGTAAATTCGATACAAAATTAATTAAATACAGAATGCAAAAAGAAATGTTTTATTTTATACTGCTATTGAACGCCGAATGAAGTTTTTGCTATAAAATTGTTCGGCAGTATTCCGAATAATAACCGAACGGTAGCCTCCTAGTAGTTTTTGTTTGCCAGTCCCCTGGTGGCCTACATGGAACTATGCAAACATAACAGGTGGCGCTAGAAATATTAAGTAGAATTTGCGACAGATTTGGTAATTTTTAAATAAAAGTATGGCGTATTTAATTAACTTTATATTATGGTATATAAATATTATGATCCGATCCTTGAAAATGTTATTATAAATTTATAATAAGATTTATTTATATTTAAAAACCTGTAATTAGCAGCGCCATCTTCTTTAAACACCCGTTAGCACATCGTATCGGTTAATATAATTTCTATACTAGCGCCATCTAAGAAAGCTTATAAGAGTGACGCTAAGCGCAGGAAGAACGGCGGCAATTTTTTAATTGTGATTGCTTATAACAATTGCATAATTTATGGCCTGTCAGGATTCAACCCTAAGGCCTGAAAGTGAAATGTACCTCGTCTGGCGATTTGGCTTACCGCATAAACGGACACATTTACTTCCAAATCTAATAATACAAGAAATAATTATCACGCCTGTAATTAAATAGTGTGTATCAAAATCCCAAATAACTGCAGGTACATAAATATTTTATTATCCTGTCTTTAAGAAACCATGGCTTTTATTGAACCAATATTTACCTTGCTAGTATTTACACATAGATAAAAGTATTCAATTATTGATAAGACATTTAATGATAAATACATAATAGAATAATTAGATTTAGTGTATATACGGGCGTGATCTAATTAAGTAAGAACAATGCTGCTGCGTTGCGTCCTGTTTCTGGTTTTCTTGAGCACCGTCGTCGCTCAAGAATGGTGCAACAGCGATAAATGCACCTGTGAAGATTCCACAGATAAAGACACCAATCTTCCAGTGCGGATTGCTAATTGTGCTGCTATAAATTTAAATACGTTCCCGGATCAATCGAAACTGAGCGACAACATCAACATCTTGGACCTATCCTTCAACAACATAAAAGAGCTAGATCAGTTCAACTACAAATTTGAGAGTGTAGTGCTCAAAAAATTGCTAATAGCGCACAACCAGATTGCAAGGATCAATGCCCAGTTTTTCCTCGGTTTGCCGAATCTTCACGTTTTGGATTTAAGTTATAACAACATTTCGGGAATTGATAGCGAATCGGTTTTCAGCAAGCAGAGAAGTTTGAGGAAACTTTTTTTGCAGTTTAACAATATTACTGAGTTACCGGGCGGTCTTTTTTCGCACTTTCCCCATTTGCGTCAGTTGGATTTGAGCAATAATCCCATCGGAACGTTTTTAATGAAAATGCCGAACACGCTTTCGGAAATACTGGACATTAGTGTGAATTTAACGCATTTGACGTTGGACAATGTGGGTCTTGAGCAAGTTCCTGCCAGCTTCTTTTCGAAATTCGTGAATTTGAAATATGTGTCGCTTGCTGGTAATCAGTTTGTGCACGTGCCGACATTACCGGATAATTCCTTGGAGTATTTGGATATGTCCAGAAATAAATTGACGTCTTTGACGTTGCATTTTTTGAAGTACAAGTCATTGAAAGTGTTGAAATTGAATGGGATGGATAGTTTAGTGCATATCGATGATTATGCATTTTATGGACTGATATCTTTGGACAGGCTTATCTTGACTGATTGTCCGAATTTGCGAGGTTTCAATAAGACGGTTTTCGATATTTTGGCACGAACGAATGTGGTTAATCCCAAATCGCTTATCTTGACTAGGAATGGAATCGAAACGTTGCACAAAAATTATTCATATTTGTTTAATAATATGAATCACGTTGATCTGAGTTTTAATCAATGGCATTGTGATTGCAATATCTTATGGTTGCAGGAATTTAGTCATATCTTAGTCAGAAACGATGAAATGAGGTAATTTCGTATTTTTTTTGGGAATCCATCCTTATTGTAATTTTTGCAGATGTGCTTCGCCAAAAAATCTTATAAATGTCAAACTTATGGATCTTCACGACAGTGATTTACCTCAATGCTATCCTCATGTTTATGGACTTAGGTCGCACAGACTTTTAATGGTTGTCATGATAGTGTTCATTATTTTATTAGTGGCGTTTATTGCATATTTATTAAAATATCGGTATTTGATGCCTCCTCCAAACGAAATTTTAGTAGGACCTCAATCACCGTACAGACAAATGGATGATGTCAGTTCATAGATCCATAAAATTGTTAATAATTTTATAATTATTTTTATATGTCTATTAACAAAACTTTTCAACAAATTGATTTTCATTCTAATTAATTATTATTTTGTTTCGCGGTATTTTATTCAAATTAGTTCTGAAACGTTACAGATTTCTGTAATATTACATTCTAACAAAGTAGAGTACAAGAAGTAAAAATGCTTTTGCTACTGCTTCCTAGAGGGAGACTAACGTAATTTAATTGTAAAATTTAAAACATGCTAAAACGAAAATTAAATGCATATTTTGCAAAAGGGCATTGTCTAGATAGTAGAAAAATACTTTGGTTATTTACGGATAATTAGTGATTAATTATATAGTAAAGATTAAATTAATTTTTATTTTTTGCTTTTTATTCAATCAAAAAATTAAGAAAAAAATTCTTTTTAACAAAATTACGCACTTTTTTTTATAAATATGTTTTATATTTTTCACATAATGCAAAATTAAATTTCTATTTGTTTGTAATAATTGATTTTTTTTATCTCTTTAAAAAATAAGGTTCTCTGGCGATTACCGTAATTTGTTTAGGTACCGACTGATCGTAAATCATCAATTTGACACGTTTATTGAATCTGATTTATTTTAAGCAGGTTCATAGTTACCACCACAAACTACTGATCGGTAAGTAAATAGGTACTAATCAGGAGGCGGTAAGTAAATAAAGCACCAAAATTTTTCTACAGATTTCTTGGAATACGTAAAATTGGTCCAAGATCAAAAATTTTGTTAAAGCACCAATACAAATTATCTAATGATATATTTTTAGAAAGATGACAGATATATTTACACACATTCATGATTGTTTATTAATGTTATTGAGAATTTTGTACTTTGGGGAAGGTTTATTAGAAAATCCTCCAATGTTTTAGCGAAACATATGTATTGTGTATTATGAGAATTGAAAAGAATAGCAATTTCACACAATTTCGATCGTGTAATAATGCATGTTTTATTGGAGAAGGATTACAATCGTAATCCGATGTTCGCAATTCATACATTTGATTATATACACGTATATATACTGAGCGTTGCATGTTATTTACATCTGTTACATCGGTAATTGTAACAAAACATACACAAAATGCAATCCTATTAACTCCATATTGAACGATGAATTGGAATATAAAAAAACGAACGTAGGGGCGTTGTTTGTTTAGTTTACAGTTTATACACTGCACATAGTATTACAAGCTTAAAACGATGCTAGGCATAAAATAATAGGGGTGCAACTAGATTGGACTTGATGGGGTACAAATATAATAGACTTAAAATGTAATCTCAGACTCTGTTTTAAATGTGATCTAATGTAGATATGGATTTTGTTGAGAGAATAGATTGTACAAGGCACTTACGTTTTTGTGCAGAATACCAAAAAATCGCTCTTTACAAAACCAATATCCCGCATGGAGAGGAACAAATAGCACAATAAGTTAGAAATGAAGCGTAGGAGGATATCGGTTGGCCCCAGGCGATTATATCGGCTGTCAAGTGTTGACAGTTGAAGCTCACGACAAGAGCCGGATTAGAACATGCCGTAAAGGACTCGAATTTCACGCATCACTATTTTGTATCAACACATATGCTGCTCAGCAAAGATAACTAGCAACTCTGCCTCTTTCTTCATTTGCATGTTAAATGGAATACCAAAAGAGGGGTTGTCTTTTAAATTTTCAAATTCTTTCAAAAGGATGATGAAGTTGAGTAAAGAAAACAAGGGAATGCTTCAGGAGTTCGAAGGAAGGATCCAGTAGCCAGTTAAAAATTCACTGAAAAATTTGATATTTTTTGTCTATTTTTCACGAGATTTGGATATTTTATAGAGGCTGCAACAAAGACAAAATCTGCCATAAATGAGATCTTGGTCCAACTACTTTGAGAGATATTGAGAAGTTATCTAAGTTTTCCTCTAGATTTAGTAACTACTAAAATTATCAAGTCAATTTACGATGTCTCCTATAGTTTGCAGATAGATGACCAAAAATTGCAAATCCAATTTAGTTCAGAAATTGCCACTTTTAGAACAATGCCTCGAAACAAGTGCCTTGATTCTTCTGCTTAATGAATTCCTTCACTTTCTGAGCAACTTCCTCTTTCTTAGTTTCTTCATTTTTATCCTTGATATTTATCGTCATCATGGAACTTTTTCGCCTGACTCTGCGATTTCTATTTTTATATGACGTTAACTCATATTCAAATTATATTTACTTGAAATAATTCGCATTTTGGAACATACTCCATATATTCCAAAATGTAACCTTACTATGAAACATAAACTTCAAATGATAGAATGAAGCAAATAAGATAAAATTTATTTGCTAAATAATTTAGAAATAAATCTTACTTAAAATCTTAGTCAAAATTAAAAAAATATGTTTAATTAAAATTTCTATAAATTATTCGACATTTTTCTTTGGATTTAGAACTTGCTTTACTTTAATGCATATAAAACCACAATACAACCAACACAACTCTCATTTAAATGAACTATTAAGATTTGAATTAACTCTGTAGGGTAAATGCATTTTTACAACTTATTAATATTTTATGCCATCTGAAGCTTAATGTTTTATAAGAAATGTTCTATGTAGCAATTTTTGTTCTAGCAAAAGTAGTTTTTGTATGGTTAATTATGTCGACAGTATTTCAGTAATATATGTAAAAAATTGCAAATTTCCTCCTGAAATTGCAAAATAAATGACCATAAGTTGATTCGTATAAAAGTTAAAGTTGCCAATATATAATTCTGCGAGTGTATCAAAGTTCGGGTCAATCGTTTTGAATATAAATGGGACAATAGCGATTACCATCCACCCTTCCCTATTGTATTTTTCTGCACCACCAACTTCTGTCTATGCACACAAAGCCTAACAGAGCGAAAAATAATTGATAACTATTTTATATTGATGTTTCATTTCAATTCGTTGTTCATATAATATTTTTTAAATTCAATTTAATTCATCAAATCGAAAAAAATAAGTAAGACAAAAAAATATTCGCTACCACATCGGTAGTGGATTGTAAAGGAAATATAATACATTACCGAATGCATAGTGATCATGTATTGGTTTAAAAAGTATTTAGCATGCGGTTATGAAATTTAATCCTGAAGGACCCGGCAGATAGGTAGGTACTCTCTGTGTTAATAAAACCATAAATTAATAAGCTGATGCAGTAAACAGTAAAATTGCCATAAAAATTTGAACGCATCTCTGAGTGCACTTTGTTTGCTAACCCAAATGTTGCAAAATGCATATCGAATTACCTGATGTGATAATTCGGTAACAAAAGGAGTATGTATCGCCGCAGCAAGGGGCTGAATGCGTTCAGTTCAGACAAGCGCGCTTGAAATTAGAACCATGGAAAATGAGCCGCCTGCTAATAAGGTGGCCGATTACAGGCTAAATTTGATCTTTGATGCGTATAATATCGATTTTATACCCTGTTGCTTGATGCAGGATTCTGATTTTGTTACGATCATTTTTTTCTCTTCCCGTTTCAAGACGGATTTTATTCTAATTATTCTTTCCATGATGCAGACTTTTCGCATTTCATCTCTTCGTCCAAACTATCCAATCCAACCATAAAGGCAAAAGCCGAGAAAAGGTCACAGGTTTATGTGCGGTCATCTAAATCTGTCGAAAGAGTTGACTTTTGTGGTTTTTGAACCACTATAAGTCACAGAGCTTTTCACCGCATATGCACACTGCAGTTCTACATATTACTGACATTGCATTAGCAGTTTCTGTATTTAATGTCGTTATATTATTGGATTTTGTCTGCATGCAAATTACAATGCAAATTGAGTTTCTCACACAATCTTACTTACTTTGTTCTTTAATTATACGATTTATTTATTTTCTATGATTATCTATTATGGTGTTGCGTGCATATGTTCAGCTCTATATGTTTAATTGGCTATTATGCATAATTACCTAACAGAGATTATGCATTGTCGCCAGTTTCTTCCAATTTATTAAATTATTATTCACAATTTTCATATACATAAATATTCTATTCTGATGCCAAGTTAGTAGCAGTGCTAACCATTTCAAAAACGGTTTATCATATTTCCTCAAAAACAAATCTCATATCCTAACTTATGAACTTCTTCAAGCGATTTACATTCCTTTTTTGCAAAAGGGAAACAAATTAAAAGTAGTATGCTACTCATAATTTGTTTCCAGGGCATGCCCGGTTCAGTTTTATTACTCCGCTAGTTAGTATCTAAGTAGTTACTGAATGTACAAGAAAAGAAAACAAGATTTCAAAAAAGTGTTAGAATCTCATAATTTGAAAAATTAGTTCCTTATTTACTATTTTACTTATTTAATTAAAATTATTGTCATGCTTAGTATTTCCAAATATGTTCTGTACGTGGGTATGTGCAATCAATAGATAGATTCTGATGCTAGCACTCAAACCGCCGCCTACATACTTAATGTTACTAATGGTTGGTGGTTTTGGGAACCCCACAGTTCCCATAGGATGGGCTTCTTTGGTATTACGTACTCTGAGCCCTAAGATAATGTACATACTGTTAAGCCGTTAGTCAATAATTTAGAAGGAATCAACTTGCACTACAATTTCTCAGTAGCATACTCGGCGTTCGTACGAGCATGTTAAATTTCACTTCAACCAAAAGATTTCTGGATCGAATAAAGGTGGTGCTTATCAATTAAGCAAAACTGAAAGCATTAGCAGATTGAAAAAAAGAATACATTGAACATTGAATTAAATAATAATATGATCAGACATCTTGTTCATGGTTATCTGCAATCTGTAGAACCCTTTGCTTTTATTACAAAGTTTTGTAGCATGCATTGAATCCTCTATTTTGAATAGAAAAATTGAACAAAAGCAATATTTATGAATGCATAGCGCATCTCAAAACAGATTTATTCGATAAGTCCAAGTTTCATGTTTCATATTTTGTATGAACATTGCTTATTATTATGAAATATAATATTTGCAAAAACAGATAAATGGCTTAAATATGCACATTGTTAAATTTCGTTGAAGGTGTGAACAGTAGATATTTTCGTTTCGTTTGTTTGCAGAGACATTCAAGTTAATTGACATGAAATTTCTTTTGTCACGAAAAAAAGAAATTAAAGAAATGAACGAACGAAACGAAGATAACATCTAATCAATTACCATTGTTCTTGAAAATGATTAGATAAACAACATTATAGTGCGGGGCTAGTTCACATAATAGACCTAAGGCGTAACAATAAACACATCTTTTTTGTTTTGTGAAGGAAAGAGCTTTCTAATGTCGATGAATGATGATGAATCCCTCATTTAACACTGATGGTTCGAGAGATAGGGAGCCAACACAGCACACCACATAGTACATACGACTATATAGCTATGCTATTCATTTTGTATACATCAATTAAAATACGCTTCGTGTGACAATAGTTGTCGAAATGACGCCTCCTGATAATAAAGACACTCAACAATCGTATCAACAATCTTTACTGTATGCTACATGGCTGCGTTAATTTCATCTGCCTAACGCGTTTTGTTACCGTTTAGTTATGGGACAAGATTATAATAGATAATCACTCAGCTTTGCGTGCGTTAATATACAAGATACAATCGCTGGTCTTTCAATTTGACAAAACTTTAAAAGACCATTCAGCTTCCTGCATAGAAATTATTCCGTCTAATATAAAATGAACATTATGGAACCGGAATACATATGACTATATCATTAAATTTGAGGATTTAGGAACATTTACTATCAAATTTAACAGAATCTCTTTATTGTTAATGTCTTCACAGTTTTCAACTCAAATACATATAGTTAATCAAACTGAAAGAATAATGATAATATCTCTTTAAACGATTAAGTACCAAAATACAGTAAATTGCTAATGACTAACACAATCATCAAAAACTACAATATTAGACATTATCTTATGGAACAACCTGCTAAAGTTTCCAAAAGTTTCTAAATAGCAAATTTCAAATTTTCACATTTTGTGGAACCAAAGGATAATGTCTTATAATTAACGGAATATCTTTCTTGTGTGAATTAATTCACGAAGAGATATTTCCTTATGCAAAACATTTGTGAGGGAATCATTGCAATTCCAAGTAAAGCGCAAAATGATATTTCAGATATTCCCTAGTCTCATTTATTGAAACAATGAAAACGTAAATAACGAGCCAACAAAAGCGAGCCGGGGAAGACGAAATGAAATCAAATCTATGCCGAGGAAAATAAGTGTAAGAGATTGACGTCGGATGAAAATTGAAAAAGGAAATTTCTTTTTAGACTCAATTGTTTCGCCTGGATGACCTGCACGGTCACCGGACAGTATATGCCCAAGTTGATTAGTATAAGCGTAGCTTATAAAAAACGACGATTTTATATACATATTTTGTTTCGCGTCCTTGTTTCACTATGCGAAACAAAGGGAGGAAAACTGCGGGGTTGATAATGGTGATTGCGTGGGGAAAATCATTTTACGGTATGGAGTGTGCATACAACTAGATTATGGTACTATTGTATCTCGGCTGCAAACTAAACTCCAGGGAGTATTGTTATTGGATAACCTGTATGTTAATACCGTCGGGATTCAACTTGAGTCTTTTGATGCAATGTTTCGTCTTCTTGTTTTCTTTTTTACCCTGTTGTTTTCAGTTTTCTCATATTGATGTAAGAAAACGTACAATATCACCAACATCTAATTGAGCATCTGGCAATGAAGTGCGAATGATTACTTATTGGAATAAATACGTGAAGCACTACTGCGCATGGCACACCACCTACAAGCGCAGCCGCACTAAGTTGGTATATATAGTTGCTGAAAGCCGGATATATTCGCTTATAAATTTGGTGGCAAAATTGTTGTTGTGGTTATTAATCCTAAACCTCTTGTAATTGTGATGTAGCTATAAGCTGTAAAATGAAAAAAACCATCATGTAAACCAAAATAAAAATTCCGTAGTTGTTTTTGGGAAATCCAAATAGACAAGAAGAAGCTTATAGAGTGCAGTTTCCGTTTTCATACCTTTTTAATCGCATCAATAAGAAGCTTTAGCAACATACAAACATGCAAACAACAGGGCCTTATATTATACAGCAGTTCCATATAGCCCATATAGCGAAGAGTGCATAATATTTTGAGGAGGGTGTGCCAGCGTTAATCTGACAAGCCACAATGGAGAAAGCGGATTTGGGAAGATGATTGACACCACTGCCTGTATTGTTCCATTCAATGGGCATAGTTTAAATATTGCAGCTACATTTAATAATAAATTAACCATTGTGTGGGTTATGTAATAAATAAATTAGTCCATAATAGCCGCACCGACTCTCATCATTCTATCTGGAGGTTCAGTTCGTTTTTAATTAATTAGTCATCGTACTACATTAAATGAATTGAATTTATTTCGGCTGTTTTTTTTTGTTGTCCGGCGTTTTTTCTTGATAATAACTAATTTTATGTAAATGGTTTTATTGACATGTTCCAAAATGACATGTAACCACTTGTACACCGGTGTAAGTTAGCGCGTATTTATAGAGGGGTTGCACCAGAGTGAACCGGAGACAATTTTCCAGCCGGCAGAACGTCCCGTAGGGGAAATTACAATATTTATGATGTCATTTAGATTGTCGATCGTTGCTTTGTCAGAATTCAGAGCTCGTTGCGACTATTGTCAGATCCTTTAAACTACATCAATAATGTATCGCTGCAATTAGGGCTCATTCAATCAACGAACGGGTGATCCTAGGATCTTTGGCACGTGCACAGTCTTACACTGCACTAGGAACTGATGACGAGATGACTTTATAATGAACTTTACCCCGATTAAATTATACTAACTGGCGTCGTTGCTACTTTATATTGAAATTAGTTAAACTGATGATAGAACAACTCAATGATTTGACAACTCCTCTTCTTCCTTTTTTTTCTTCTGGTTTTTATCACTTGGATAATCGAACGCCTTGTCACCGGCTGGCTCCATATAATCATCAGTCATTTTTATAATCGTTTTGCTTAAAGGTGAAGAAACTGCTGAAAAAAGAAAAAAATTTGTATTTACATCCAAGGAATTGGAATAGATCTTAGACCTTACCTCCAAAATTCTAGTTCTCATCCACTTAACGTAAATATAAATTAAGAAATTCACTTCTCTAATGATTGGACCGCAATTCAAAATCAGAAAATTAATTTCTTAATTTAACGTACCGTTAGTGAATGAGAACAAGACTTAAAACGTTATTTAATTTAAGTACGACTGGTTTCGTTCATTTACTAGTATATGAGCATAATCAATCATCACGTTTCATCAAAAAATATAAATATTTTTGAAGTTTTTTGTTTTCTTATTGAATTCAACTTAAAACTATCCTTCACTATAGCAAGACGACTAGAAAGTGTGACTATCAGTTAGATAAAATTTGAAAAGTTTTGCTACCAATTGACGTTCCCTTATAGAATTGTTTGGTAATGTTTTACTTTTATTAGTTTTAAGTAGTTATCATTAAAGATCAAAAGCCATAATTATTAGATCTCTTGTAAATTTGAATAGTTAAGTGTGATCGAGCTAACCTAATAGAATGTCGATTTTTTATTTGCTTTTACAATTCCAAAATTAGAAAACTTTAGTTTAATTAGTATATGATTTACATTTAATTAATGGCTTTTCATTATGATAGGTACTTTTGGTAAACTTTTCTGGAATTTCAATAACAATTTGATTGGTTACACTTTAAGTTTAAAAGCGCTTTTAACGTTTAGGTATATGAAACGTAGATAATTTTATTGATTATATATTATATAATTTATATTTTATTTTGGTGAGTAATGATTATTAAAGCCAAAAATTAATAAATCATCGCGCATTTAATGCTATCGAATTTGAAATGAGGAATATCAAAATTAAATATTTAAAGCTTTAATGCATGATCGATTTTGATATCGCACGTAAATATTTAGGTTGGTTGGTTTACATACCTTTAACAACACAAATGCACTAATATTTATAGTTAAAAAAAAAATAATGGTTTTAAAATAAATTGGAAAATGTATCAATGAAATAATGTTCGTGATTAATTTTTTTTTACATGTAGACAGGAAATACTGATGCTAATAAAGTAAAAGATCATCCTGTACAAATAAGAATAGTCAAGAGTCCATAGTAATTTTGAGATTGTTTGTATAGGCGTACAGTAGTGGCGCCAGTCAGCAGCCCCAGCCCTATGCAAACTGCTGGTCTATAAGTTGTATTTTAAAAATGACAAAGTCACAAACGCCAGAGTGTTTTCTATCAACTGTAAACATCTATATACACACTGTGTATATTATTACCGACTTCATTTAAGTCTCTTGTTTTGACAGATTTATTTTTAGACCGCTAAAATGTGATTTCTTTTATATAGACGGCCCCGTTAATTGCTTTGTTCAAGTGTTTCGTCTCTCTAACTGCAATTATGTTTCCTTCGAAATTTAATATTGGTTTTTGCCTCTTGCTAAGTATTTGAAGAATTATACTGCAAATTTGATTCTAATTAGAAACGGATGTTTTCCAAATTCTAATAATTAAGCAACTTTTCAAATAGTAAAACAGAAATTATGAAATATTTCATAGAATATATTTTTCTGGAATAATTTGGTATTTTTCGTTATTTTATAAAGTGGAGTTGTAAATGACTATACAAATGAGTTTCTTGAAATCTCTACTAAGAGTAAAGATATTGGAAGATCTCTAAATCTAAATTTTTTAATTGGAATTTTTCTAATTCTTTTATCAAAGTAGACAGATTTAAAGAAACTCACTTTATTCAGTTATTGTTCTAATTTAACTTATATACTCTCAATGTTCAATCCACCCCACAATTTATTGGCGCATCCACCAAAATTTCAACAGATTTTTACTCCTACAAAACTATCAATATTTTTTAACCAGTCTCTCTGCGAAACTTGTTTGGAATTTTTACAGATTGGCATCCGTTATCCCCCCCTCCACCAGGTCACAAGAAAAATTATACTAGAAGTGGCCAATTAGAAAAAAAAAAGTCAAGGATAGTTAGGTAATATCCATAATTTTTTGGAGACCTAAGAAAATTGACTAATTATTAATAAAATTCATATAGAAATTTATTAATAGGTCTTGTAATAGCCAGAAATAAACATAAAGGGCGTATATTGAAAGTTATCATGGTGACAAAGTTACAGAGTAGAGAGGACCACTTTATACATCACCTTTAGTTAGGTATATGGCACAAAAGCTCATTTCTAAACGTTACGTTCCAAACTGACACTAGAGTAACACCCATAGTAACTGGAATCCCCACCAATCGGCGTTCGCATTGGCTGCCTACTAACTAAGTAACCGTGGTAACAGCCCCTAGTGGCACCAATGGTTGCTTTGGGTATTATACCGGTTGTGCCTCAGACACGACCGACGAATGTCAGTTTCATCTCGTGTGCTACTTGCAGCTGGCTGTGCTACCACAACACGATCGTCTATTGTTCAGTTGCAACTCTGCTAGTTGGACCACTGATACGACTTTTTTGGTTTCATTTCGGACCAACAAAAAGCGATGTGGAATTAATTTTTTTAGTGACTATTAGTCGGTGCTACATTAAGATTTGTGATTGTTATTTTTCTTCGAAAAAGTTTTCAAAATTACAGCAACACTGGCAACACATATGGCTTTGGGGTTACGGTCCGGACTGTGTTCCGGTAGCTCCGGGCCAGGCTCCGGAGGCCATTCGGATACATCGTCCTCACCGGGAGTCAGTGTACCGATACCGGTAGCTCCTGCACCGATCCTGCCTAATCCAATGTTCGCATTGCCTACCCTCAATTTCACCGTCTCGCAAGTAGCTGCGGTTTGCGAGACTCTGGAGGAAAGTGGTGACATTGAAAGACTTGCCCGATTTTTATGGTCATTACCCGTAGCCCATCCAAATATTGGCGAACTGAACAAAAATGAAGCGGTGCTGCGAGCAAGAGCGATCGTATCGTTTCACAGTGGCAATTTTCGGGAGCTGTACACCATCCTGGAAACGCACAAATTCACAAAAAGCTCGCACGGAAAGCTGCAGGCCATGTGGCTGGAAGCGCACTATCAGGAAGCTGAGAAGTTGCGAGGTCGTGCTTTGGGACCCGTCGACAAATATCGTGTACGGAAAAAATTCCCATTACCGCGTACCATTTGGGATGGTGAACAAAAGACTCATTGTTTTAAAGAGCGAACTAGAAGTTTGTTGCGCGAATGGTATCTGCAGGATCCATATCCGAATCCGACCAAGAAACGGGAGTTGGCCCAGGCTACTGGATTGACGCCTACGCAAGTTGGGAATTGGTTCAAAAATCGAAGACAAAGAGATCGAGCGGCCGCCGCTAAGAACAGGTTAGTTCTTCTTCCACTGTTATTTATTAAGTTAATTTTTTTGACAAATAACCTAGAGGCGGTGGTGATAATTACGATCCTGTAACATAAATCTTTAGCTCTTCAAAAGTGGGTTCCGCGCACTAATATATGACCCTCATAGATTATAAATTATATATATTTGGACTTCCAGTTTTTATTTGAGGTCACTATTTATTGATAAAAATTGTTCTCACATTAATAAGAACAAATACGGTACGTTTCGGACGGACTTTCTTCCGTCGGAATGGCTTTGCTCTTTGCTAATGTAGATAGCACGATAAAATATATGGATTCGGTTGCAAAACGCCAATAAATTAGTATCATGCTGCCTAATAATACCATGAAAACATTCATTGGGAAAGATAAATGTCTTGATAAAGTTGTAAACTGAACTGCTACAAAACTAGCAATAACAGATTCCGGTAGTCTGGTTCAATAAATATATCAAAGTAACCAATAATTATAACATACCATAAACAAACCGCGACGCAAGAAAATGTATTTGTAGTTTGCTACCGTAAAAAAATGCTTTTGTACGGGTCAAACTTAATTATACATTAGGTGATCTTAGAGAATGCAATTAATCATTTCTCTTTGGTTTTTTTTCCAATCTCAGAACTCGTTTCTAACGCATGGAAAATAGAAATGTATTTAGTTTAATTTATTAATGATAATTATTGTAACCTATAATGTCAATTACAATTATGCTTTGTAATGGATTAATTACAACATGTTTTTTGCATTACTTTTTTAATTATATTGTGTGATGGTCGGATAGAAAAACAAAATAATGAAAAGTGCGAGCAGATGGTGATATTTTTGGAAAATCCCGTAAATGTGGAAAGTCCTCAAAGCGTATTAGTGCGTATTTATTTATTTTTACCTGATGCGGCATTAGTAAAAGTAGATTAAAAGATAATACTAAATACGTATTATTGTTAATACTAAATACCCATAATGATTGTGGTTTTGCTGTTCATTCATCTATTCCCGTTTTGGTATTTCCGATTTGCCTATTCAAATATCATTTTGCAGCAAATGTTCGATTTTAATGCCAATAACAAACAGCAAAAATACCAAATATCAATATTTATGCATAATACAACATCCGAAATGCTAATTAGCAAAATGTATTGTTAATTCATGTATAGTGAACTTTTTTACAACAAAACGAATCGCAGTACTAATTATTTATTGTAAAAATAAAATGCATAACAGCATAATAAAATGTCGCTTTAATTTAATTTGAATATAAATAATTATATTTTATATTTCCTGTGCATAATTAATTTCAAATAATATAGTGATTAGATTATTACAAATACTAATTAAAGTTCACTTCCAATATTAGCATTTTCCATACATAGCAAATAGCGTTCTAGATAGAAATCGAAAGATTTTGTTTCCGGTTTACAAACATTTTCCAAAATAATTAGGAAAAGTACGGAATTCACACGCTTATTAATTAATACAGTCATTAAAAATAGAAAGAAATTCTAAGCGAGATAAATATAGGACGCTGAATTTTGATCGACCAATATATTAATATGTAGCATGAAAGTTCGTCGTCTGATTGCTCATTGCAGCTTCACTTAGTTAAAACCGAGTAGCAAAAAGAATCTTGAAAACCGCATAAAATAATTCTATTTTAAGCTTGAAATATAAAAAATAACTATATTTAAAATATTTATTATGAAACTAAATTAATATTCAAAATTAATACTCAAAAATATCATGATTTTTATAATTTTCTCCAGAACCAAAATTCAAAATTGGTATAGTTATTTCTAATAATTTATTGAGCTGTGATTTTTTTTTATAATTTTTGAACTTTTAATTTTTGTACCCTTTACTTAAACCTTAAGACCTTAACTCAACCCGTTAAAGCCCTCTGCACTGAGACATCGGAAACAGTTGCATGCAAGTTGTTCACACTCTTCAATAAGCGGGCTTAAGGCATTGACTCAGAAAATCGATGCAAGCAATTTATTTCTCTAGTGCGAACACTTGCATGAAGCTTAAAATATTTTGCTTGAGAAATTTATGAATAAAACTGTGTATATTAATTAATATCCATGGCGTCAATCAACAACATTGCAAAAATTTGCATTTTAATTATTAGATAAGTATCAAATTCGAAAATAAATAGTATAGCTGCTTACATTTTGGGCCCGAATTTTATTTACCATTTTAATGGTAGGTACTTTAATATTAAGTGACGCTTTATTTATTTATTTTATGATAAATGACGACTGTAATTTTTATTTTCCTCCGTCGCCCATGCAATAATTACAATTGGTGGTGCTGGTTTTATAGTAATAGTGAAAACGAATTGTTTATTCTAAGTCATTTATCAACATACAAGTCTGACATTCGATTAGACTGCATATATTTGAATATGTAATGTATTTATACATAACATATTATTGAGTATACCCGACTATATACATCACAATCCATTGTTTAGATTTTTATCTGGAACATAAATGTTAAATAAAGTGTGTAGTATTTTAATAAACCAACAAGCAAAAAAAAATGAAATTAACGTTTCAAGCTAGAATTTGATTTTAATCAATGATATAGCAAATTTGATATTATATATTATAATTTCTACGCGATATTGAATTTCAACGCCAAAAAAATATGAGCAATATGAGCAGATTTCGTTTTAGACCATATATGTATAATGATATTCATCAAAATGCAAAGTGGAGGCCACCTGGTTTCGAAGACGAAATCAATCCTTTACAGAAATAATGGTCTCAAAATTGGGTAAAGATGCGTAATGTGATTTTGGAATACTTTGTGTAATTTGAGTAGCACATCGTTTCTTTCGGTCAGTAATATTAACATCCTTCCGCACCATCACACACCAGCCCACCAACTAAATAACGTAATTATTTTTTTCGTTTTTTTGTTTCAATATATAAACTTGTCTGGTATCTAGTTTCAAATCGAGGACGAAATAATTTGAAATTTAAATATGCATAAAACTTGGTCCTAATCTGCGTGTGTGTGGGGAATGAAATAAGAATGTTTATTGAACAATCTGAATGTAGAAGATTGAAGTACATAGCCAGAAGCAATGTGTTAGCAAGGCAAATTGTATCACCCAAATGTGATTCTTGTTCCCTTAGGGGAATATTGTGTCACCGCTTTGTACAACCCTATAATATACGATTATTCTGATTAAATTATGAAATGTTTCTCATGCTCCGTCGAACTTATATCGTAATGTACTATAATATACTTCTCCCTTTTCATCAATTTTCCAACTCTAATAACTACACAGAATCGTTTAATTCTGCGTCCATCATTTAGTCAAAAAAAATGGAAATATTTTGATTTTACTTATATTAATACTATTGCATGTAAAAAGCTTATGCATATATCGATGAGGGTGGCACGTTTATATTATGAAGTACTTCAAAACTAAGTGGGCCTCCAATGTGTTGGAGTGTTTAAACATACATAAATGTTGACAAAACAAAACACTTTTTAATGCCCTCGAGTATTTAACACCCGCATGGCTCATAAAATAAAAGCGTACTCTTAGAACTAATTCTATTACCAGTCTAGTTGAAACGCCATTCAATAATTATTTAACGATAATTATGGTATAAACATTTGTTCAATTTATGTTTACAAAAATGGTGGTTGTACCAACATGTTCCTCACAATAATTATTCTGATCATTATAAACTATTTTCGAATAATAGGTCTGTTCCAACAAGATTCCCGAATCGTTAGCAAACTGTCAAAAAAGGTCAGCCATACTAAATCTCGAGTATGTGCGCCAACGTATTTTGTCACGATTTATTTGGCGGACTGCTGCTGACGATCCGGAAAGCCTTGCTGGAACAAATCCTCAAAACGGAACGAGTAGGATGCTTCATTTCCAAAAAACGTCATAATTTTAACAAAACAAATTAATTTTAGTGTCATATGTCATTTTGAAAAAAAAGCTGTTGTTATTTGTAAAATTAAATGAAATGTCATAATAAAGTTTAACTCAACGATAAAAATACCTTGGCTTAATGGTTTAATGTTGTAATAATTATAATGCCAAATATTGTTTTGAATCACGTATATGGAAAAAATAACAATAGACATGAAATATGTATAATTAATGTAGTATTTTGCATAATTGCTACGCAAAACACAAATTTGAAAATAATGCTTTTATTGCAATTAAAATAAATGACGATAAACATTTTTGTATAATATTAATGAACTATAATGTAAAAGTGTAATTTTAGCTACCGGAAGTAAATAGCACCTCTGCAAATTAACGTCCTCAGTGCTTCCGCTCACTAATATTGAGATTTGTCTGTTGTGATAATGGCCCATAATAAACTGTAGCTTTGACAAATAATTATTTAATTAACCGACGTTTTTACGTCTATAGACTAGTCAATGGAAAAGACAACAATTTCAATATTCACAATAAGTGAACATCACTTTTATAACAAAGAGAGGAGCGAGACCTCTGACAGTGTTTTGTTTACATAGGACACCCTCATTTGTAGAGGGAATCGTTTCACTAACTTTGTTATTGAAAAACAAGGATTATAAAGGAACTGTCAAATAATCTTTCATTCTGAAGCTAATTCTTAATGTATTGGATATCAATGAAAAATATTTTGATAAGTGATTTTGCTGATTCATAAAACATTCCATTCAATTTGGTTCTGTTGGAAAATCAATCGATAGATATCGATTCAGTTAGAATAGACCAAATCAAGAGTATAGTTTTAGTTGAAATCTATAGACTTAAAGTAATCCATTGCTAAATCCAAAGTGCTTGTTAGTGAGCGCTGGGTGCTCGTATAAATATCTTGGTTTCAATATACAGACCAAATTCCAAGTTGCAAGTTGGAGCATCTTGGTTTGTTTTTCAGATCTAGTGTTTCTCTAATCGGATTTCAGGGGATACCAGACAAATTTAATGTCAGCTTTGATCGCGCAGTGCTAATCTGGGTGAAAAATAACAAGCGCCACATCTCGAAATGGCTCTTTTTGGTCATTTCTTTGACGTCGATTATTTGAAAGGTGAAAAAATGGAACTGTTTATGTGGTGTATAAAATATCAAAACGCAAGTCAATAAAGTGAGTTAACGAGGCATGACAAAAGCAATGGTGGCTAGATGTGACAGAACAACCGTAGCGAAGCTTTTGTTTCTGTCAACTCTACTTCGCAGGCTTTTGTTTCTATATCACCACACATAGTGTTTTCCAGCTTTGTCCACAAACACGTTGTTTTGTGGTTTGTTTGCACAGTGCTTCAGTTCTCGTTTAGTGGTCAAGTCAATTGTTGATTATTTTCTTTTCTTGTGTATCCACTGTCATTCAGCAGCGTAGGAGTTCAGCTTTTAGGACAATTGTCTTTATATTTCTAAATTGCTGTCTGAGTTTGTCTACATGCACTAGAAATGTGTAATTATTGCTTTTACACCTTTTGTTGTTTTGTTGCTTTTTCCATTTTAATTGTATATCTCAGACATGTTTACTTATGTTCTAGTGAATTATTGCACCGCACTAGTTGCGCTACCGTTTCTTTTATATATAGTACTTCATTGCAGACTTCCTTTGCTGCTGATTTTTCAATTATTTAAATGTTACACACAGATTTCGTCAAATATAATCACATATTTGCATAATTATAAAGTGTTAAATATCAACATCTTTTAGTTAATTAAACTCTATGAATATTTTCTCTGCTTCTTTGATATCAAGTCCAGATGTTGCTTTTCTTGGGAAGCAGCGAGAAGCATTATTGGCGTGTGATACTGGGAGTAGGTCGATTTCGGATCAAAGAGGCGAGAATTGAAATCCGCAGGGGATACAATGTTCGCCTCTCTGTATTCAGGGGGATCTCAAACTCTTGCCTCGGTAGCTTTCCTCTTGATACTTCACTAAACATTCTCTCTCACTTTACCTCTGATATTCCAGTCAGTTCACCACCTCTGAATCAAATATCAGCTTTTTCGCCCTTTTGCTCAAATCAGTGCTTTTCAAACTGTTTCTTATTCACTTACCATTTTTATTCCATATACTCTCACCGGTTATATTTTACACACCAAAAATTCAATTTTTCCTAACATCCATTCTCCTCCCCATATCGCCCAGGTATATTGCTAGTTCTGGCTCCAGACGATTATCGACGTTCGAAATTCGGTTGAGGGTTGCTGGTATAATTGTAAGCTTGTGTTATGAACGGTGTGCTTTTAGCGAAACACTCTCCGAGTTCGACGTTAAGCTTCCACCTTTACACCAGCTTTATAAAGTCGTTTACTTTCGTAATAATATTGTGTTTGTAAATGCTGGAAGTTAACAACTTTATAACTGTATACAACCGAAGTATTATGGAAGTAAAATTTCCCATTATATTATTCAATATAAATAATTTCGGTTATTCCAAGAAAATTTTGATTATAGATGGTGATATTATGAATGCCGTTTTGTCGGGGTATCATAAGAAGTATATTAAATTAGCTAAAAACTAGTTTAAGTTGTGTTTAAATGAGAAAATCTGATTTATGATCTGTTCCATAATTATCCATCATGGAGCAATTTATTACCATCAGCAATCATTCGAATTAGAGCCGGATTATATACATATAGGTATGTTCGTTCACATTATAAGAAACGATGATCATTAGCTGTTCCTGGGGTCGTCATTAAATTTACAAAAATTACCTTCAATCTAGTAATGATCTTTATTAATCAATGGTATTATGTCTCGTGCGATTCGATATTGTTCCTGACCACGTGTTATTCGGCTGTCGCTGGTTACATTGTGAGTTGACGGATAGAGCTATCAACAACTGACGATCACATTTATCCGTGTTATTGCGGCAATCAGTAAGACATGCCGCTTCATTAGCCAGGTTCGGACTCCTGCTGAGGAGGTCACTCACTCATTTGTCATATCCACGCCACCTCTCTATAACTCTGCTGGATCTTTTGTTTCTCAGTCACAGACCGGAAAAACCATTATTATTCTATTTTGAAGGAATCTCTTGTTTTCGTTTTGTTTTGCTCTTGTGTTACGCCACAGGATTTCGAAATATATTACTCACATTCAAAATATTAATTTTGTTGCGCGCTTGAAAATTAAACTATTTCAACTTTTATTGTTATTATAGTGTGTGCACATATTAACATAAGTGTACATTTAAAGAGATCTTGTAATTACGATGGGAAACAAATGAATAATTATACGCACAGCCGCCTTTAATTACATTTTCAAATATATATACCTATACACTTTCTGGACTATATATACTCGTAACCGCGCAAGGAAAAAAATGTTGTAAAAACTTTATGTGTTGAAAATAATGGGTTGCATTGCTAACTTCCAGGTTATATAAAGTGTGGTTTCAGAAAATTTAATTATATGTCAATTATCCGTTTGCTTTTGTGCAAGAAACAAGAAATATATATCGACTTTTAACAGCGCGCCAATTACATGAAATTCTTATACTTTTGCACTCATAAACTTTGTAAAATTTCTTATTGCATATTAAACTCAGTCAGTCATTATATGCTATTTTTTTTAAATACTTTGAACATATAAGGTCTGAAAGTCTCAAGTTGGTTGTAAAATATAAAAGCATCATATAGTTTGTTTTGCAATTTTTTTAATAATAAATCTGTTGGATATTAATTTGCAAAATTTCAGAAATTTTATAATACATAGTATGTTCTTCAAAATCGGTTATCGGTCGACTCAGGTGGCGCAGCGGTACATCCTAGCAAATGTTCGTTCCTTATATTCTTTTAAATTTTTATAAGAATTAAGCTCAGGATTAAATTAAACTATTAGTTAGTAATTTGCAAAATCTAGAATCAAATCTCTAATATTGAGTTTTTCAGTCGCTTTTTTGTCAAAATTTAATCTTGTGGCTCATTTTCTTCATAAAAGTGATACAAATTTTATACGTTTTATTTAAATTATGTCTTACCATAAATTCAAAATTGCACCCAAACGTGAAATTGATTTTCAGTAAATTTGTCCAAAATACAATACAATTCAGATCTATTTATAGGCCGTTAACGCGGATATAGTGGTTTTGACATGTCCACCTTTTAGTCGTCACGCTGTGAGGGTGGCCACAATAGCCCCAAACTTCACAAACACAATAATCCAACGTGACATTTATATTGGACATTTATTTAACTATGTACATGGAAAAAATAAATTGTATAATTTGACTGCAGAAGAAAAAAAAAACTGATTCGATAATTTTCCCACTGTTCTTCAGAGTTGCTCCTCAATAATGCAACGTAATTTTTCTCAAACACAATAAACTAAAAGTCAGGGCTGGAAAAAAAAGAAGGCACTTGACGTGTTTCAAATTCGAAAAATTGCGGGTCGAAACCACTTCAGTTTTATACACACAGGAAATAATTTAACAGTGGCGGTATTGTATTAATCAGATTATTTCAGTTATTATTTGGTTGGTGGGAAAACAATGAACTGAAAAAGAATAACCATTAGGTTAACTCAGTTTAGAAATGGAGAAGGGTTGTTAAAAATGCCCTCGATTTGAGGGCACTTCATTATTTTTCTAACACAATGGCATTTGTAATCCGGTCGCTCTTATACTTTTGCAGGGTCGCAAATGCGAAAAATAAGATATAGATTGAAATCAATCAAAATCAATAAAATTATATATGTTGTTAAACAATTTGTGAAATGTGCGAGATTAATATACATTGTAATTATTTTATGATAATGTAATAGCATAACTAGTAGTAATTATGCTACTTCTAGTAAACGATCTAATTAAAGTTGTATATTGAAGCTCAACTCATTGAACGATTCCCATCCTAATTAAATTCTTCTTATATTGCATCGCTGATAAAAACGTGTGATTGGAAATCATAAGAGGATATCTGTTACCGTTTCACTGATAAATAATCTATTGACTAATTGAGTCTGTTTAATTAATATTCGCATATTTTATGTTTGATTTCCTACGAACGGCCAACTAGGGAAACTCATTAGTCTAGAAATAAGCACAGCACAAAAAGCTCCGTCCGAATGAAACTG
This sequence comes from Cryptophagus acutangulus, assembly GCA_963556235.1. Lineage (NCBI taxonomy): Eukaryota > Metazoa > Arthropoda > Insecta > Coleoptera > Cryptophagidae > Cryptophagus > Cryptophagus acutangulus. Next base: position 11,895,823 of record OY744557.1, read on the forward strand.
ATGATTTCGTTGCAATAGCCATTAATTATGCACGTGTTGATTGATCATCGTAATCGAATAATTGCAGTTAAAATTGTTCAAAAAATCTGAGACATTCGATGAAAAGTCTAATATTTGCCGAACAACAAAAACCACCCCAATTCTTAAAGTTCTATTTGAAAACACTTTAACAGTTTGTTTATTTAAATAATAGAGAAGTACATATTTTTGTATACTCTGTAATTTAATAAGGGGGTTTATATAGAGTCACTTCTATTTTACCTAACTACACATAGTGATATTTCCCATATGCTGTTGGCAACCTTGCCGGAAGTGTGGCGCCACCGAATTCGGCTTACTTTTCTCAACCCCTCGTATATAGATTCAATTTAAGACCATATCAACCTGCATTGTCATCGTGATAAAATCGCTAATTATTTCCGAAAAAAAAAACATGCAAAATAATTGATTACTGTAATTAATTCTAATTTATGGTAGATTGAATTTTTGTGCTCCAATTAAAATTTTTGAAATTATTTCAATTGACAGTTGCCATTTAATAATATTCAAATTAAAGCAACATATACATATATGCCAATAAATTTCTTGATACATAGTTAATCAATATATTAATTAATAAAGCGTATATAGATTAGGTGAATGTATCGAACTTGAAATTACTTCCATATTGAGAGTATCGCTTGACCCGTTCTGACTTAATCTGAATGGACACGCATGTAGAAAAATTCTAATTAAATTTGCAACGAAAATTAGTAGCCGAGTTTTATTGAAACCGATACTAATATTGCTTGTAATAGCATTAATTCCGACTCATTAGTCAGAAAAATTACCTGAACAGTACTTGCATCTAACCGCATGGGTAATTACAAAGTGCGGTTTTAAAATGTTCTATATTCATTTCAAGCCTTGTAATTTGAGCTGCAGAAAGAGGGACCCAGCATTTATCCGGTAGATTTGATCAGCTTTTCTTTAATTTTCAGCACGGCCAAGTATCGAATAACGTTCTCTCTTTTCAAGGGACATGTGATACGGACCAACATAGTTGAAATTGAAAAAAAATATATATAGTACGAAAAAACTGGCAGCATTCTTCTTTATTTTCTCATTTTGCGTTTGCGGGTGAATTATTACAAACTAATTATGTTTTGGTGGGCCAGAAAAAGGCTGGTGCTGCTGCTGGTAGAATTACCCGAATTTAATACTGCAGAAAGGGCATTCATTAAAAATTTGATAAAGTCTGTCTGACAGTTTAAGCCAATTGTGAAACGATACAATAATGTGGAACGCCGGGCCCGAATAAAACATTCACTTGTTTGCGTTTGAACTATAGCGCCAAATCAAATTTAAAATTTATACCCCGCACTCTTTGATACACTCGAAATCCTTTGTGCCGTTGACGGATTTAGTTTGGATTTTTGTTTGTATGAGGGATGATTGCTTTCGCAAATATCTCCTTCTTCTTTAGGGACTTTTAAATGAGATACTGCATATACATCTAGATCTGCACACTCGTCTGATCGTGTGCATATTTATTATTTACATCATCGACCGGATTAAGTAGACTATAGAGAATTTAAATTACCATTTCGCGCCTTTTAAGAAGCGCTACGCGGAGAAATAGTTAACTATTTTAATTCTCAATGTATGAGCCCGATTTTGGGCGACCTTTCGACGACACCCCGTATAGCATTCAATAATGCATGTTTATTATGTTGATGCAATTATAAAGTTTAGTATATGATAAACCCGTTTCGATTGAAAAAGGATGTAAGAACTGGCATATATTTCCCGTTCTAAATATTAATATAAAACTAGTATTCTGGTTAATGTGTGAATGCAATTTCTATAATTATAAAAACCGAAAAGGAAATAAATGTAATTAATAAATTGCTTAGTTTTTCCATCTATTTCATAACTCGGTTTTTCTTCCACATTTTTCAACGAATTTTTCTAATAAGATATTAATAATATATCAATGATATTCATAATTATATAGGTATGCATAATTTATACATACATTTAATTCATGACTTTATGCTAATTGCAAATTAATTTTCTGTAATGTAATGTATGCGTCTAATGCTTCTATTAATTAACATTTTTTTACAAATTATCTTTATTAAAATAAAGAATCGGTTACGGATGTAAGCAATCCTATTAATTAAGATACACAATATAATTCAAGGTGAGTCTTCTCATTACCTGTTACAATGCATCATACTACTCATTGATTTATTACAACATCACACAAAAATATATGATTGTCGGGGTGAATGGAAACGATAATAAACTTTCGTAATCTGGTTTGCTAGAATAGAACCTTTGCGCGAAGGGATCTATTATCATAACTCTCGGAATGGGTATAGAAAATTTAATAATGCGGTAGCATCCACTCTAATGCAATTAATCACAGCCGACTTGCTCGTGTAATATAAATGAGTATTACAAGACAAGAGGTCCTCTATTTTCTTCCCATACCACCCTGTAGATAAAAGCGACTCCACAGTTCCGACATTTGGCTGGCGACTGCGCAGCATTCGCGAAGTATTTGAATCATCTTTTTGCTCATTAATTTGCCTATCCAATTTGTTGTGGTGAATGAATTTGAATTCGAAAATGATGCCAAAATAAAATATTTTTGTACTAACTGTACTAGTGAGATTCTTATCCCAAATAAATATCTACATGAGCTATAATAGCCTATGTGCAACAATGGGCTTGTAATACACACCGATCAAATTACATCCACACTGGCTGGAAGCCGTAATGCCTCTATCATTTCGTATTTACAACTCTCGAAATAATGACAGTGAGGGCTTGAATAAAGCACAACAAGAAGTTGTGAAAGAACTACTGCAAACTAAAAAGGGCATGGACCATGAAATTGATCACCTCATGGCATTTTTAAATGGCTTTGTTTGTGTTTACAATGAAATAATTGCTGATGGGAACTGGAGCAATCAATTTCACAAAATAATTCGCCTTTTGCAGGCCGTTTTTGAGACGATTTTTTTTTCATTTTTGAGAAAAAGCAGCCATGTTTTCCCTAATGGAGTGTCGCGATTGTTTCCATATTCGAAGCCGCGGCACAAAAGGCCCTGCATCGATACATGGTAATTAGGGCGGTGCACCAGTCACATGATAGCATCTCCAAATTTGAATACTAAATGTGCCTACAGGGCAGGGAACATGCCCTGATGGCGTTATGACTTAGGACTTAATATATTAGAGTTGTATTTTTTCTATTATTTCAAGCATAGATTTCTATTGCGCGGTGTTAAAATATTCAAATATATTAACAAATGTTTCCTTTGTACAAGTAATTTTCCTTTGTTGAAATTTACATATAACCATTACATTAATGATACACGTCAATTCTACACTCAAATGTTATTACTATTATTACTTGGTACGTCAGAAAAAAAATAATGCATGAGTTTTGTATGTCGTTAGAATATTAATGTAGGTCGCTCCAATTATTTTTAGACCACAAAATGACTTTTCTTTGGGAAAAATAAGGACGTTGTTGTTTGACAAAGAAAAAGTAATTACAAGTAACTCATGTGTTTGTAATGAGCATGAAATGAATGCAGTTTATATGGCAAAAGCAATGTCGACGTGAAGCGTAATAATTCGCCATATATCTTTGCTATGTACTCTGGTATTATAACAACGGGTAGGTCTTTGATGATGCTAGTCGATGTTAACAGACTATTCTCTAAAACAAACTCGATTACGATTAGCCCAGGTCTCGTTACATAACCCTAGGCGTTCATTTCAATACCTAATCAAGTTAATTCGGTGTATGGGTTTTGATATAGCGACGCCGCTTGCACAAAGATGCGGTAGAAAACAGGGTTATATCAACTTAAGAGCCACCACAATGATTTCAAATTATTTTATAAGCAAAACTTATTTTATTATCAAACCAATCGATAGCAATTTTCCTTTGGAAAGGAAACGAATTTTGCCAGTTTCACGCCGTGCGGATTACATTTTGGTTGAGTCTTAAGTTTAGGGGCTAATTTGTTGACTGGTTACGAAATATAAACAGACCACCCCTCTCAGTGGGATATCTTTTAAATACCATAGTAATGAGCCTTCTGCTTTTAGCTTGACGGAAATTCCGAGATGTAATACCTCGACAAGGTTTTAAAGTTGCGTCGGTATATAAGCTGGGTCTAAACACAAATTTTCTTTTCCCTTGTCAACGGGTTGTCACTTTTGAATTACAGCTCCAAATGCGTTTTGTTAAAAGCCATTTCATTGCCACAAACTCTCTGCTAAATTAATTTTTAAAAAACACAAATTATTTTAGATGAGGAGTTTCCGTCTGAAGCGCGACGCACTGAAACTTTGCTCAAAAGCTCAAAGTGGGTGGTTGTCAAAGAACGTCACTTTCTAATGCGTCAAATAGAAAAATATCAAATAGTACTTTTAGAAAGAGAACAGTTAGATCTGGACTTCAGTACCATACGGCATACTTCAATCTGCAATGGATCCTACTCGTGACTAAGCGTGACTTCATATTTTTCAAAAAAACATTGAAAGATCTTGTTTTAGTAGATATTAGAAAATCTTCTATGAGCAGGATATAAATACGATCCTGCAATAAATTTACCTGAAGAAAATTATACCTTTTTTAAGAGATGGTAAAGTTTGGACGATCCTCTTTAAACATACTGAGCACATAAAAAAGAATGTAATGCCTAAATTTGGACGGTTATATTAAAAATGTCTTGTTTGTTTCAGAATGCAACAGCAACAGCTGGCCGCACAGTTGGCCCACCATGGTGGTAGTGCTCGAGCACCACCTTTGAGTCCAACACCATCCGACAGCGACTCGGACATTTCGCTGGGCGCTCATTCACCACCGATAAGTTCACCAGGTCCTCTACGTTTCGGCTCGGGATCACCAAATCCAATTACGTCGTTCCGGTTTGGCGCCCATTCACCAGGTCCAATGCCAGCCCAGTTTCGTTTCGGCAATCATACGCCTCCGAGTTTTCGACTAGATAGACAATCTCCACCGCCGCCAAGTTTTCGATTGGATCGTAAATTGCGGAACACCGAGTCGCCAATTAATGTCGATACGACCACTTCGAATTACAACACGGCCGTCAATTTGAGAATCACGTCGAACGATTCGCCGATCGATGTCGATTCGAATAATGGGTATCGACAGGAGAAAAACGGCAATAGTCCTATAAGGGTCGATAATTCGCCGCCGCAGACATCGCTGCAGCATTCGCCGCCTATGAATTTGCGAATGTCTGATAATATGCGAATGGCGCATTCCGAGAGTCTGAAAATTGAGACTCCGTTGCCGCTCCGACTTCATGCAGGTGCACAATTGACTACGCCCTTGAGAATACAAGTAACTTCGCCAAGTCGTATGATTACACCGCCCTCACCACAGACTACGCTCCATATTGGTGGCCATCCACATGGCGGTATTGTGCGAATTGCTCCTCCGAGTCCTTCGAACGCTCCTATTCTGCATAGGCCTTTTTCGCCACCGAGATTAACGTGATACATACCATACGAATGGGATGAAAAGTTGTGAACGTTTTGATGCAATACCTTTGTATATTAATATTTCTTAAGCTTCTAATTTTGCTTGTTTTCTCGAAAGCAGTTAAGAATGGTGTATATAATATATATTTGTGTGTGAGGGCTGATAAACTTAATATAAATGTTCAGTGGCAATTTGTAGATATATTGTTTAACAAAAAAATATATATATTAAATTTAGTATTATTATTAGAGCATTATTAGTCAATTTTTAAAATGCACAATAATTCGGTACAATTTATTTTGTAAATTAATATATTTTATTTGAAAATCAAATTAAAATTATTGTAGAATATTGAAAAGTTATATTTAATGTATTGAGTTTTGTAGATATTACATGATACGTGATTATTGATTTATTATATATGAGTATATATTTACAATTATTGTCAGATGTATATACAATACAATATTACACATTCATATTACATACAAATTGTGTTTCATTTTAATTTCCCCGCAGCAATCAATAGTGACAACTCAATCAGAAAAATGCTGCCAGCTTGAACCATATTGTACAATTGCGCACCGGCCAGTCGGCGTCTCAAATATCGAGATACAAAAATCGAGATGTGGAGGAGGCGCCAGTGTATTTAAACTTTTGAATTCTACATCCATTTTTTTTGGATAATAACTTCCAAAACGCAACAATGCAAGTCCTTACATAAACTTCTTGTATTAATCTCCTAAAATAAATTCAAATAAATTTTAATCCTTAAAATATTTTTGAATTGTAGAATTTGCCATTCAAATACAACTTAGCATTTTTTACATGTCCTGATTTATGGGGCGCCGACTGTACAAAGCAATATAATTTATAAAGCATATGCAGAAAATAACAGTGTAAATTTAATCTAGTATAAGCACCTCACACTATTGACATAAAAAGTAAGTGAGCTAAGCTCCGGAGGATGACAAGCAGGGGCGTGACGTATAATAACAACAACAGCCAATCACCGAACTGGTTTTATACCCAATGAAACTGATACCTCGGTTGGCATCACGTTCGGCGCAAATCGTATACTGTGTATAGCTGCAAGCAGCAGGTCCACTCCCGGTGCATGCATCGGGATTCGGGAAAATTAATCTTCCCGGTGGTTAATATTTTTTAACTAAAAAATTATAAATAACTTTCACACACAATGCGGAATGATATTATCAAAAATGTTAAAAGCCCCTTTCATGTAGTAGCATGAGTGACACCACTGATATTATCAGTGCAGGTCTGTAAGCAGAGTGTTAGTTTGTCATCAAACAGTGATGACCTCAATAGATAAATATAATGACCAAAATTATTTCTTTTACTTAATACTCGAAACTATTAAATTTCTTGTAGAATTCAGCCATTGGCCCTTCGCACCCCGACTTTTTCTAACTTGGATCAATAAAAATTACCAATTTGTCTCGAAATAGGATTAATTAAACTAATATTACACGGATTTCTATATTCGCTTCTACAGTTGGAAATGATGCATAAAGGGTTCGTAATCCTGACCAGAATAAGCACGATAAAAACTGTTCAACAAAATTGGGGAGGAAGAATATAGAGTCGATCATTTGAGTTTTTGGAATTTGGTACTTACAGTTCAATTTTTTTACCAATCTGTGATGGCACTGGAGCATTCTAAAGACCCAATTTTTCATGATTTGGCAGAACATTTATTTATGGCTAAAGTCCAAAAATTGGAACCAAATATGGTTTGTTCGATGCCTATTTCTTAGATCATCTAGAATGTTGTTTCCGTAAAGCTGAATAATCCCAAAGAAAATAGTCCAGAAGCGTTAAATCGCAGAATCTTGAAACTATCCAACCAAAAAAGTTTAACAACTTCCACTTACTCCAAAATCTGGAACAGAGGTTTCATATTATCGGCCAACTCCTCTAACAAATTGTTTTATCACATAAAATGAAATTTTCTCAATCCTATATGCAAACTACTAACTCCATTACTACCTAGTCCATATAGCAGAGATAAATGTGATTGAAGCTATTGTGGTTACAGATGCGAATAGCATTTGATGGACTTGTAGATGTAATTTAATCGCCATTATAACATGCGATATTATTATTAAACCGAAATACACGGAACAGTTAGTTATTACATGGATGAGATCATTTCAATATTGAATTATACTGTCTAATTACTACACTGTATTATGTATGATTAATTCAGATTAGTAGTGCGGTTAAATTGAACTTTGGATGGTATATAGAATATTATGCAAAGGGAATTAGTTTTGGATATAGAGACGGAACTCCATCACATCATCACTAAATAAATTGGTCATATTTGCAAATTCATCAAATTGAAACTATTTTCGAGCAGAAACTACATAAGGTATTAAAAGCTACAAAAAGCTCTTGCCTCTTGCAGCTGGTATACAGCTGCCAGTATACTTAAAATGATATCTTAGTATTTATATATTTATCAACAATCTAAAATCTATCAGGAGCCTTAAGCACACAAAGTTATTCATTTACAGCACAACAACATTTATCGCCTTGAGAATTATTATAAAGCGATCTTATAACAAACGCGTTTGCTGCATTAAAAATGAAACCGCATCAGCTAATTACTCTCTATACTCTATTATACCGTAAATCAGAAAAAAAAACCATCAACCAAAGCAAAAAAAATACCACAGTATAGGATAGGATACACGAAGTATTTATATTGTTCGTTTTTTCAAATTTATACCCTGTTGAACTAAGCGGTTAAACCTGAAGTGACAAAACAGGCGCTTCTGTTCTCACCTCGGTTCGATCTCCACACTAACACAAACACTCTGCATTTCACTCTCCCTTATTTCCAGATGGTTTCTACATCCTTCTCTGGCAAACTTCTTCATTTTTAATGGTGTTAAAGCCAAGTAAAAAGTTTACCAAGGTAGGTGTCATTCAATGCATCAATTCCTTGGTATTATCTCTGGCTTTACTATTCATGTATAAATAGTTGACCCGACGTTTTGGTGCATTTATGCATTAGGACCAAAAGGATCTGATATACAAGGCTAATGTGGCTGTCAATGGATACCTCAGATAAGACGTCTAAGCATCAATGGAATGTGCAGCCTCATTGTTTAGTTCTGCTTAAATTGTTATATTCAGATATCTATATGCACATATAGAATAGGAACATGATTAAATATAATATAGGCACACAATATTTGTGTTGGCTGAACACAATTTAAAATGTATACGTCACAGCTATATCTATAATTACAGGTACTAAACCAATACATTGTTTTACGTTGGTATAAGGTATTTTGTCATTTATGTGCATGTAACGGTAAATATGATTAATTGGGCATTACTCGAACAAAATGTGCAGTTGACACATTTATTGAAAGTGTCCACTGGTGACTGGGTTATCGACCGTTCAGCGAGATAAGTTCGCTAAGTCTGTAAACAGTTACCTAAAATGTGTAATTTAGTTCAAAATCTCTCTGGAGTCTGGATTTAAGTAAAACATGCAATTTTGGACCAAGATTTAATAAAGATCCTATTTTTGATCAACTATAATAGTTTGTCTGTAGTATAATAGACTCTAAAGAGATCTTCCAGTTGCTGAACAATGACCCATTAACGTGCAACTACAATTTTACTTTTTAATTGTTCATTTAATTGAAAAAAGGATATATAATTGGTATGCAGTTCAACAAAGAGTTGGAACGCTTCGGATTGCTCACCCTCAATATCATTTAAATTCTCCACTTATTAAAACCTAATCCTTTCAACAAGTTTCTCCGCTAGAAGCAAACAATCTGTACTGTTGGCGTTGTTTATATAGTAAAATCAAAGTAGCATCTCATAAAATCAAGGAAGCAAATAATAACCCATATAGAAAAGAGAATGGTAAAGAAAACCTCAATACTACAATAATAACAAGAAGCATCAACCACTAGTAAACCCAAAAAAGCATTAAACCAACATAAGTTTCGGTGTAAAGGCAAAACAACAAATCTCTTTGTTAAAACTCAGTATCCATCAGATATTTTTTTGCTTGATATAACTTATACCACATACCTACATGTATAAAAAGTATTATATACATATATTTCGCAAGAGGTAAAATCAATACACAGTTTCAGTATAGGACTGCTGTAAAGGCATACACATATAAATGATCTGTTTGAAATGGGCCAGCTGATATTGTGTTAATAAAGGCTACAGTTGTCACCTATCCAGCAGTATATCGACACATCAGGGCTTAGGTAAACAGTAATTGTGTGCGAGCAATGTACCGTGCTTAATCCATCCTAATGCCATTGGCGTACGGATTATGGACAGTTCGCACCTCTGAAGCCACTGTATGAATTGCTTGTTTGCAACAATACACAACCGGAAGAGGTTTACCTATGCTAATTTGTGGTTCAAATATTTTTACAATATTTACCCATTTTTAAGTAGAACTCTTATATTGCAACATTTTCTGATCTCAAATCGATGTTAATATCACTGAAGATAATTTTCAGGTGGGAAGAGTTGTTGAGCGAACAAGAACAATACACATAAGTGTGAATAATGAATAATTAAGAAAAACAGTAGTGCATTTGTAAAGCTCACTGTTATTTATATTTTAATTTGAAGTAAAGGCTTAAAATAACTAACAAGCTTTTTAACTAGCACTAACGAGAAGTGGCAATTGATCCTACAACACATTATGCACAGCATAAGGAAACACTTAATCTCGCTGTACCTTCAATTTTATTCCAAAGGATCATAAAGCTAATCAAATCAACCTGCATTGTATTTTATCTTTTGCAATAGCTGACGAATTAAATTTAACGCTATTTTAACTACGAGTACATAGTCACGCAAAGATCAGTCTAATCAAGTTTATTACGACTGCTTTCACCACTTCTGAAAATTACGAGATAAATTATAATAATTATTTATCTTTTCCATTTTCTATCTCCAATTTTTGAAATTAATTTGTATTTCTTGGACAAAAAGTTATCAAATCGTTTTGACAAAACGTCGAGATTATCTGCATTTTTTCTGATTTATAATAACTAATAAACAACAATATTTATATGCCACATTTTTATCAATCATTATACTAACAAAATATGTAGTAGAAATTGATTAGTGTTTGTAATCATAGAATTGCCAGTACACTGAAATAAACCAAATAAAGTAAATTTGGAAAAAAAATATAATAATATGTACTAGAAGAGCTGGGACAGTTTTTGTGGTAAGGTGATATCCGGGAAAGTCCGGGCACGAGTGATATTGATCCGGTGAATCCGGTCACTACAACCAATCCGACAGAGGCACGCCCAGACTGTATTATTATTATAAGCGCACTTTGAAATTTATATGCAGCTCACAAAAATCACATATTTACAAAAGTAGAACAAGATTTTTTTTTAATAAAAAAATCACTTTTATGTGGAATTCTTCAATAAATTTTAATTAAAATAGAAATGTACTAACTAGAGGCGATATCATGCAAATGAAAAATACCTAATATTAAAGGTCTACTCACAATAATCACCCTGTATAAAAATATTAAATTAAATATGAATGCTATTTATAATATATTGAAAGTTCAATTTTCCACATCATAAATAGGCTGCCTACTGAGTCAGGGTATAAATAAGTCTTCGCTGTCTGACTGAAATGCAATGTCATCTTTCCACTTGAGAACTTGGCGCCATCGAGTCAACCGACAATTCTTTATATATAACTAAACGTTTCGGTAAAACACTAGGAAACATTAAAACAATATTTCAATCCTACTTGAGACCTAGGACTAGGATAGAAAGTCCCATAGACCTAACACACAAGATTCAGATCCAGCAAAATAAATAAATGATAACATCTCCGAGAATCTCGATACTTAGTCAATTGAAATTACTCTAATGTGAAAAATTTATCTATATCATATTTCTAAGAAAATTATTGATAAAAAAAAAATCTGAGTTATTAATTTCAACCCCTACTTAAAATCAGGGATACATCGCGATATAATAAAGAGATCATTATCAATAATTTAAAAAAAAAGTTGATGAGAATCAACGCGTGTCTATACAATTAATATATTTTATTATTTTTTTTAATATGTGAAGCAAAGTACATTAATAATATTCCATCAGAGCGGCTGCAATGCTTTCTGTCCAATGAGTTGCCTTTTTTTTAATAAATCGACTAATTAATAAAACGTTGTCTGGGATATCGGATACGTTCTGCTTGGAACTACATTATTAACAAACGGCAATGATGCTGTTTCATAAAAAAAAAATTGAATAAAAAAGAAGCTATGGTCATTATTCATATAGATGTTGATGATGATGGAGACAAAAGATCGTCGCGTGCTTCAGTTTTGCTGAAACAAAATAATTTAAAATCTACCCCATAAGACTCGGAACACTTTTGATTGATTTCATTTGCTTCCGTTGGGTTTCATTTTTTGGGGAATTTTTCGCACATGGTTCGCACGACACCTGTATTTATGATGGTGCTCAGTCGATTAGGAAAAAACCATTATGCTAAATTACTCGAACTGAAAAAACATTAAAAGCTAGATTAAAATTAAAAAAAAAGAATATGGTTGTTACTTAAAGAGTTTATTAAAAAATAAATTATTAATGACCTCAAGATCTAACATGACGTGGGTTTATTTCGGACCAATTTAGTGAGTTTCAGCAAAACCAACTTAATCATTTTTTTAGACAATATTTATTGGCTTAATTGTTTTATTAATGAAACATTTAATATTCACAATAACGGACCGATTAAAGTGTATATAATATTTGCTATAAAATGATGATGAGGTATTCCAGGACAATAGACGGGCAATGAAATGAAGATTATTAGGTCTGAAACTGAAGGGTCGTAGGTCAGCCTGAAGCATTATCGGCAGCTCACATCCTGTAATTAGTTCACAGTATGATGTCGGCTATTATGTGAGAAACGGATTTAACTATATATTCCTATATTGTATGCCTATACATACTGAGAACTAAACAACTTTGCAATAAGATAATTTAACGGAAAGTACACAAAAATTAAAAAAAAAATGTTTAGATCATTTTATATCAACCGTCGTAAACTCAATCATTTTCAACATACTAATTTTGTCGATTGTTTTGAACTAATTTTCTAATTAGTTGATGTTAAATGGATAAAAAAAAGGTAAGAATGCATTTCGGACAATGCATTATACAATAAATACAGTGACAGGAGATCCTCAACGAAATGCACCCTGCTGTTACCCCATCGCTCATTAGAACAACTCTATTACATGGTCTGACCTCAGTATTGTCATCCACAGCGGGTATCCCAGCTTTACAACATCTTTGTACAACAATATTAGAAAACACTTATTTATTCTTCCAACGTAAACTTTTATATATTTTCATAACGAGATTGATTATATTGTGTACGGATGAAGAATGCATACGGTATGAAACACTACAAGCCAGCGCAGATTAGCCTGGATTATTCAGATTACTGGAGGAATTTCCAAAATGGCATTTCACAAAATATTCATCTATATCTATTTTGCTTGGAAGCTACTTGAAAAAAAGCAGTTTATTTTGACAATTATTATCATATTGGTTTCGAACCCGTTTTTCGTTCAGCATCTCGCTGGACCCGATATGATGTACAGACGCAACTCGTTCAAGAGTCAGCTGCCATTTATTTTCACAGGTGGTATTGAAAACTATATTATGATTACCTTATGATGACCAACAACTACAATCCTTTTATTACCTTTTACTATAAAAATATAATATTACGTAAAGTACATCTGCGCATCAACTGCCAACATGATGAGGGAGACTTTAAGGTATAAGGGTAGATTAATATTGCTAGTACTTCATTTAGGTCTAATGGAACAGTAGAGGATATTTAAGTAGATCATAACCATCCATCAGGATCATTCAAGACAATTAAAAATGTTTGACTTGCTTAAACGCAATGCAAATGCAAATGAGTCGAAACGAAAGAATGGAACATTTGTAACATATACACAATTTGGAGTGAAAAAGTGCCTCGATCAATCTTGATCAAATTCATTACGAATTCATTTATAAATAAACAGTGAATATAACAAAATAGATTTATACGGTGTATGCTTTGGATTAAGTCTTCATGCAGAAGAACGCATAGCCTGGCTGACATATAATGTTGTAACGTTCACCTCAACTTGTATCTGTCTGATGACTTGGCAGAATCTTAACACGAATCGATTATTCGAGTATATCGGATCGTGTATCTATAAACCGTGAGATGGTTCACATTATCAGACTGTCTAAACACCGCTGGATCCTGAAAAAATCAATTAGCCATCGGTTACTCGACAAAATAATATAGTTTACAGTCGTCGCAGTTGTTGTTTTTTTTTTTATCAATATTCTATTTCAATGATGAGGAGAAAAAAAACGTGGACAATAACGAAATTATTACTGGCAATTATCCCCTATATAGATATTTACCCTTTATTGAATGTTTTCACAAGGGGATTTGTAACCGTCAAGTCACATAATGAGTTCTATTAGGCCACTTGAATATTAACTGGACGGGACAGTTTCCCGTCAAACTGCTCCATACAACATTGTGGAACGTGTGAAATGTCAACACACATTCATATAAGTATGGAAAAATATGAGTCAATTAAAATTTGCGAGAGGATTAAAAATTCGCTTCCTGATGGATGAATGGATTTTAAAAAGTTCACTTCGCAACAAGTCAGTTATTTAATTTCATAGTCCGTATATACCTATGAAATTATAAAACAAGCGAAGGAATATAATGATTTATGAAGGCCAGGTTATTATTTGACAAGTCATGGAACCCATAATGAAAACATCTCATGGACAGATCGCTAGTCATTTCACCGCCTTCTTCGTGACTTTTGACGCTAACTCAACCCGATGATGGATTAAACCTGATTCTATACTTCTCATACATATTTATGACCACAGTGCATATTGTCTTTAATTAGCATTTTGTTTAATCATTCAATCCCTCTCTGATGATGATGATTTTAAATTTATCCCTTGAGCGACAACATATATGATTTTATTTCAATTCGACATTGTAGGGGTTCAATTGCAATTGCTGCACATAATCAAACCGAAAGACCTCAAATTACTGACTTTCAAATTGTTTAATGTTTATACAATAACATTTGCGAGCAATTGCTTTAACCGAACCATTTGATATTGACCAATAAAATATTGACCAAAAATATCAGCAGGAAAATCAATTTCGTTTCCTTTGAAGACAATTTGAACGTTTAAAATATCAGTCGTTGAAATGTGAAAGCCCATTAGTGTTATTTTTATGCAATTATGCATCAATAATAAGTTTTTGTAAAAATATTATTTGACGAGCTATTACAGAAGATTTACGTGCATCAAACAAAAGTCGAAGCGATAAGGAAGAATGAAGAAAAATATAATATCTTCATAGAAATTTCCAATTTGAGAATATATTCGGAGAATAATTGTGCGTTCTCCAGTTCGTCTTAAATTAAATTAATGAAAACATTAATCCGAGAACGTTTTGCTGCACAACAAGAAACAGGATACATTATGAAATGTGTACTAATGCTCATTAGTTTCAAATGACAACGGTACAAACACATCTCAGGTGTTTAATTCATTTTAACTTGCGAGCATTCATTTGAAAATGCATGTGGCTTTTGAATGCATGACATGGTGAAATATTGCTTGTGCTCTTTTATATGACAGGTGAAAATATTTAAACTTTTTTTATGTCGCTTTTGGAAATATCACATCAGTGAATGAGTTTAATGTCATTTTTACAATAAATAACAGAAGAATCTCGTTAGCAATTATTATCATTATTATTATTATTGTATAAATCGTAAATATTAGCAGAATAATACTTAAGATTTGAATGATTTGCCTCTACAAACCAGTTATTATTTAAAAGATGAATTCATTTGAAAGACTTGATGATTATTCTCCTTTATAAATGATTAAACAAAATTTAATGGATTAAAATTTTACAATAAAAAATAGATTTCTATATGAAAAGATGATAAATATTATCTTTATAATCATTATTGCTTTTAAGAAACTTTTAACAGTTATTAAAACATTTTACATCAACATACACATCATGGATTAACTTATATGAATATTTCAATACTACTTTCAAACTCGAAGTACCTAGTATGGCGATAGCTGAACCGAAAATTAGCCATAATGGTTGGTTGGTTGGTAGTTTGTGGAGGATATTCTAAAATTTAATTTCAAAAAAAAAACCAGATGAAGACAAAAACGTTATGCTGTTTATTAAAATAATAATGCAAAACTTGTGCTTTGCTGGTAATTGTGTGTTCGCTACTACTGCTACTACATAAAGTTGGTTGCATATTTCCATTAGAAAATCAGTTTGAAAAGTTGCTAATGCATCAGGCGGCACTCTATTCACATTTTATGTATATAAATATTCAAATAATCCGGCTAAATCAGATTATAAAAGTGGAGTTCGCGTATGATGTTGTGGTTTTGTATTAACTCTGTTCGTCGGCACCTGGTGCAGCTCCCAGCGCTCTCTCAACAGTTATATATATATATATATATATATATATATTTCGGGGAGTTTGTATATAATGTGTTCTCTAATATGTATATATCTACTGTTTGTTTTATATAACCTCTCCTCTCCGATACATGAATTTGATCCTTTATTTATTTGAAATTTTTCAAAAATGCTTTTAGTGCTATCTTATTTAATAAAGTTGTTTCTAAATATTTTCCAAACATCTATCCAAACAAAGCTCAGATATTTACACAAAGATCTCATTAAATACATTGTTCTAACCAGGCTTCAGTATTGTTTTCTCACGTCTATTTATTTAGGCATATCAAGAATAAACAATATATTTTACACTTTTCAATTCATACAATACACTCCAGTAGCTCCATGTTGACTTGCACTTTTTCCTCAACTATTATGTGACTGTCACAACATATACACATACAATTTCATATGATGGGCAGAGAGCTTTATGCCTTTATGGCAGAGGAATTCGTTAATTGGAGGATTGACTACGGCTAATTGGCTACTGGAATATATCGTGTGAATAAGACACCATCACTGAGACGTGATCAACTAATATTCTATTCTTATTATTTTCTAGATTTATTATTGTATTATTGTACACAACTTTTTCAAGTCAACACATGTTATCATCATTTTCTATATGTAACTTTTTCAATATTGTTTGCAGTCTAGCATAATATATCCAAACGAAGTTGCACGTCCGAGACCAGAGCAGATGAGGTGGTAAGGTAGTACTCTGTGCTTTTGGTTTTGGTTTTAATTTTAATAAATATTATTAAAATCTAGAAGGCCATGAAAATTGAAAAAAATATTTATCAAGTAGGCGTACGTCATATTTGCCATTTTCGACCATTTTATCCAAATTTTCAGTCGCCGATTGAATCACTCTCATTAAAAACCTCTTCAAAATGCCAGACAATAACAAAAGTAAGGATATTTCATTGAAATCTTCATTCAACTAACATATTTTATAATAATATAGATCAGAAACATACAAGTTGCAGTTCACGAGCGGAAAGACTTCGACATGTGCCTGCAGTGAGCGCTAGTGCTGGTGGAATTCCAGCAGCTCCTATTGGTGCTGGTGCCGCTGCTGGTGCTGGTGCTGCTGCTCCAAATCCAACATCGACTGGAGCTGGTAAGTACATTAAATTTGTAATACATGCACAACTTTTGCAAACGTCACATTTGCAATGTAGTTCCAAGAAATATGTTCAGAAGCAGTGTCGACGTATCAACCCCGCATCCTCCACGACCAATACTCCCAGATCCACAACGATGGTTTGGGGCTGGCGCACACCACGAAGGTCGATTAACATCGATTGAATTGAGAAAAGCCTTTGAATTTTTCCAAGGCAAACACTACTCTGATGCTGCATGTAAGTTTGTGGTACGCATATTTGATTTGGACAAGCAGGGTGGACTGAATGTAACCGAGTTCGAAACGTTATACTATCACATTAAAAAGTGGATTACCTCGTTCAATCAGTGCGATACGGAACATCATGGATCTCTGAACGAGGTGGAGCTACAACAGGCACTACAGCAGTTGGACCTTAATTTTTCAACTGACTTTGTAAACTTCTTAGTCAGTAAGAGTTATTTGAAAAGTAAGAGAATGCCTCTGGATCGGTTTATTGTGATTTGCATACAAATCCAACGATTCACTGATGAATTTAAAAATCGAGACACTAGTTATTCGGGAAGTATTAGTATGAGCTATGAAGGCTTTCTGGAAATGATTATGAAATGCATTAATTAGCATATTTTATATTACTAAATTAAATAAATGATTCAAAGATTAAATGCCTATTTATACATGCTCCTAATTAATCTAATCAACTTATACAATACATTTGCTTTAAATTTTTAAATGAATTAATTCCTCTTTGACCCTCATAAAAATGATTAAAGGCTATGGTTTCTATGTTGTGATGTGACGAATCAAATTTCATTGGAATTAGATGATAATAATTTACCCGCACATATTGAGCAAACAAACACAAGTCTTTCTTTTCCTATAACATTTTATTCTATACTCGCCATGCTTATTTGCTTCAATCAGACACTGTCATAACTGCTGCAGGAAATTGTCATTCAAAACGGTTTTTGATGTCTGATGCATATGTTTATTTGGACCTTTTTTTAAAAGTTACTCTTTTATTATCCTCTGTTGTTGTTGTTGATTCAATACTAGTAGACCCAATATAATATGTCACAACATTACTAATTTATTGATAAGTGAGCGGAAAATGAATATCCTTAAATCTATGCATGATTATTTCAATAACGACTTTATTTTTTGGACTATTTGATTCGGCATCTTTAGCTCCTTTTTTATCTAATTATATTTTAATATATAAATATAATTTAAAGGAATATTTTCATATGCTACATGATTCTGAACGTTATAGGAGATCCCTTGGATATGTTTGTAGTGGTATTTTTGTTGGCATTTGTGTAAATATTGTTAATGAAGAGAACGGCACAAGTGGATGAGTTTAGGTGGTGTGATTGCAGTTCATTTGCGATGCTAAGCGCGGACGGGCTGCAAACGCCATTGATTGCACGCCCAATTACACCCCAGAGATCATGTTTACATAAGTAATCAGCGGGCGCACAGTTGACACAGCACCTCGCTGCTGGAATTAAGTGATCCACGGCCGCATATCCACCACCACCACTACCACGCCACAATCACACCGCACAAAATCCACCATCGCCAATTACCCCAAATGGAAAGCTCGGAAAAAATAGCTCATTATTATGACCATATTACCAAATCGATAATATTCAATCAAAATTTTCGGTAGATATTTGTTGATTCGAGTATGGCAGATAATATGGAAAACTCCTTTGTTGTTTGAAGGTACATAATAATAACGTGCAAGTTTACGTTTTGAAATGTTTTGGAAGTCGAGTTGGTATTTGAATGTTTAGCAGACGATGTGCCTGTGTAATCGGGACTTGAGCAGGAAGCGAATCAGCAGACGTTTTGCATATGGACGCCTGATGAATATTAACAAGAGTCGACGTCTCTATCTTGTATCTACCCTATTCAAGCGCTGAAACTTTAGTTTACTTCATCCCTCAAATTCAATTTGACAATTTTCAGATCCAAAACTTCATATATACGTACTTGCTAGAAGCCATACGTTTTTGGACAACTTAAAACAACTACTTAGGTTTCTAAATCAAGTCAAACTTATTTTGAAAATTTCACACAAAGAGATATATTGGAATATTCTTTAAAATGTGATTGAATTCCATTTTGATATATCTTTGGTCATAACACCAGCGACGGAATGCGGTAATCGCGATCTTAAAATTAGGACCAAACCACTAGTCCGGTACGCCTTCTGATGTGTGCAGATTCATATCGTCGCCTTAGAGCAACGTGGAGAATATGAAGCAATTTAACAAAGGGTGAATTTGATTTTTAATTTATGTTTCCTCAACTTCTTAATAGCTTACGCAGGTCTTAAATAATTGGATTTCGATACAGTTTTGATTAAACTGTAGTGTAATAATGGTAGTTTCCAAATCATCAATTTAGATTGTTGCAAGGACCTTTAAGCAAAAATAAGCAAAAATTGTAAATCATGCGTAATTAGCCTTAATGTTGATCCGGTCCTGTTTTTGGAAGTTTTGGTCAAAAATAAAAAAACATAATTATTTCAATTGAATCTAATAAACTGTCCTGTTGAAGATTTTAAGTTGTGCTTTGTGGCTGCCAACAATAGGCATCAATTAACAAATTGCATTTTTGCTCTTGGATAAGTTGTTTACACTTCCAAGAAGAAGACCTGATGCAAGTATTTTATACGCGTTAGTGCATGTGAATATAAAATTAATTTCCATGACGCTTGTTGTATAGAGAAGGTGGGATGGGTTATGATATGACTGCAGAGGTGTCATTATAAAGTTGCTGGTCATGTCAGCAAATGGTTTCAACCTGCTACTTAGTCAGTAGCCAGTCAGTCGGACTCGAACTATTGTTAGTCTATTAACAATACTTCCTCACAAAAACATTTCCATCTTCTTTCAACATATTTAACTTTTTTTTCATCAGCGTTCATTTAAATTGTATTTATATGAATCAAATCTCAGAAGAAGAAGAAGAAGCAGATATTTATATATCTTTATATAAAATTTGTTGAAAAGGAATTCATTCATATCCGGTAGCATTTTAATAAAAGATATGTGTTAAATTTTAAGCTTATTATAGCTAGTAGGTACCTATTCACATGTTAAAGAGCTTCTCGTTAAAATAACTAACAATTACATTTTCAACGGTCAAGAAGACCTGAGCAGCCTGAGCTTAAGAATCATTTGCAATTAAGAAAATTGGTCAAGTGCTAAGGCTTGCTCAGCACAAACTGACCAAACGACTTTAAGGACGTTTCAAGCAAATTTTATTAACCAAACATTTGGATATTAAAAAAAAGTAATTAAATTTCGCATTTTAGTAGCAAAACGATTATTGATGATCTACTTTAGTCATTTGTTATGTTAGAGTGTTGGAAACTTAAGGCATATTTTCTTTGGCTACATCTGCCGCGATTCGTCTCGGACATTAATACCAACGAAAGGCAGCCTGTCACGGATACAAGGTGTGTATTTTTTTATAGCTTGATTACTTCAATTGTACTTAATGATTTTTCTTTTTACTCTTAATTTCAATATATTTTTTCTATATACGTCTCAGGCTTCTCATATTATACTTTCTTATTATATTCATAAATTACACTTACTAGCATTATTTCATTTAATGTCAGCCATTTATTTAAAATTTTCTATAGGTCGTTTCATGATATTAAACAAAACAATTTTTACGATTTGGACAGCATTTCATTATCTGCCGAAGTATGAATGAAAATAATGTACCTACTATATTAGTTTTTTCGTAGAAGAAGATTTCTAATAGGATAAAATTTGATCTACCCATATTTTAAGGATTCTATACATTCAGAACAAGACGATTACAAAAGAGAGATATTCATTCATTTTCGTAGGTCTGTCGATTTCTTTAAATAACTTTATCTCTAAACTGCTGAACCGATCACCAAGCAAATTTGCTACCCATATGACTTGTAACCCAAAGATGGTAAAGCCAAAGAAGATCTTTAGAGATCTGCGGTCTAACTGGCAAAAACATGGCCAAAATTGACAATTTGGTAGATCCATTAAATTTTTTTATCTTGCAAACTGATCTTGACCAAAAATTAAGGCCTTTGGTAATATTTGCTCTTAATAAGTTTATCATCAAAAGTCTAGTGGCTGAGAGTTAAAAGTTTCTCTAGCAAAAAAGAAATCTTGTATCTAACAAGATTATTACCGATTTTTTTTTATTGTATACAAACTTCTTATGTAATAAAATTAGTAGCCTAAAGCAAGGGTTAAACAGAAAGGGTTGCAGATATCTAATAACTGATTTCTCATATGTCTGGAAAGTAAATCCTTGTCTATAGGCACTTGTAGCTCGCAGCTATCAGGAATTGACGGAATATCAATAAAATGCTACCAATTCGAACCCTTGTATTTACTCATATTGTCGAATCCGGCAAGTAATTGTTGACAGAAATAAATATGTGAGAAAAATCTTTTCTATATAGACAATGGCAAGTTATTAATCTAACAGTGGAGTTTATAACTGACGAAATAATTGAATATATGAGAATACATTTTTTGGTCATAATAGTATGAGTACGAGTCACTTAAATATCTCCGGATTTGTGTTACGGACACACAAGTCCGGGGTGTCAAGTGGTGCCAAGCATTCTAACGTAATTTACCGGAAGTGCTATCTCGATAAATTCACTTCACACTTCCCCTTCGTTGAATCTTACCCTAAAAAATAGTATAGTGGACATGCTGAATGTAAGATTATTTACGTTGCGGGAGTATGGATTTTCTCGGTATGTAGATGACCTATATGGGGGTTGAATAAAAATTCGAAGCTAATTAATGATCGTACCTAATTGTATTTATTTTTCGACTTTTTACCGGATTAGAGAATTCACGGTCTGATCGTTCAATAACAACCCACAGGTGTCAACAATATATTTATACTTATACTAATAAAAGTTTTCAATTTGTATACGTCCTTGTCCCCCGCCACACATAACACACCTGTAGGTATACATATTATAACTTGGTAAAAATGAATTATAAAATTGTAATTAAATTAACATTACTGACGATTTAAGACGGGAAGTCTCATATATATAAAAGGGTCTACTGCATAATGTTGGATGTGTGCATAGGGAAAGGGACTGAATTTTGTGTGGTTGGTCTGACATCTTACAGATGGTTAGATTATAAAGAATATAAATGATATCTCATATCCGTACTTCTTTCAGATATGTGTTTAATTTTCGACAAATTACTTTTTTACTAATATGCTTAACTTAACTGTCTGTCCAATTTTATAGCGTCCATCAGCATAAGCAATACAAATCTTTCTACGTTGAATTAAAAACGTTTTTTATTATGTAATTTCTTTTTTCTAACTGTATATATCAAAAATGCATTGTCGATGGATGGTTTTTGTTCAATTTGACCGTTTTCACTTTTTTTATGAGAAACTTAATAATTAAGTCATTATATCGTTTTAGGTGCTACCTACGTTTTACGATAATTTAATGTAATATTTCAATCAAGAACACGAATAACAACTCTATCTTATTTAATCTAGGCCAGTTTCAATTTCATTTCAACCAATTTCTCTAATGCACTATATAGCAAAATAGGGAAATTAATTTTTAATATAACTTAATCTGATGAATTACCTTCACCGCCGTCTTGCAATGAAACATACTGAAACATTATCATTTTAATATAAAATGATATGCTGTTTACCATATTTTCCAAAGAAATTGATAACGGTTAGCCCTGAGCGCACTTCGTAATTAAGTTATTATTTGAACACCCCCGCATGTTCCGGAAATAGACCATTAAAATTCTATACTTGAAAACGCATTTTTTAGAAGGTGTTTAATAGGAAATGACTGGTGATAATTTTTCTTCTGTCTAATTATCAGAATGTTCAACTCGTTAGCCAACTGTTATTATTATTATTTTTATTATAAAACGACTTCGAATGTATAAGTATGTATTTTTATAAATACTTACCAAAAAAAAGAGGCAAAAATTGATTGATAAATAAGGTCCGAAATGAATTAAATTGAATATAGCAAAAGTGCACTTATTAATTTAATTCGGTTCTAAATATTACAATTTCAATTCAAGCATCTATAATTATTTTTTTTTTCATAAATAGTTAACAGAATGAAAAGATAAAGAACAAATATAATATGATATTCATTGCCACAGGATGATGATATTCTGTTGTTTGTTCAGGGCCAAATGCCAGTCATCAGTAAGTGAGAGCTTAATTTGGCCTCATCATTTTCACCTATCAATGTGTTAATAACAATGGTATACATTAAAATATATTACAACGTAGAATTTTTTATTATGCAAGTTCTGCTACCGATATTTTTTTGAGACAGACATGTTATTATTACCTTGACATATTACTATTATTGTCTGAGATTAATTAATACGATAATTGCGCTATAATGTTGAATTTTCTATATGTTTAAATGCGATAGAAAAGAAATTTAATTAAATGTATTATTATTAGTCTTTATTTAATGCACATAGTATTTTTAGTGCATGTACAATATAATTTCCCACACACAATAAGGATCAATCCGAGATATAAAAGCATCGTGACAGGAGCTATTACAAGGTAGTGCTGATGGGTAGTAGGATTGTAATTATAGGGTATACATCCATCGTGCACTTTATACAATCTCCATTAAGTACAAAATTTATTTTTATTAGTACAAAAAAGAAATATTATTGTTTCGAATTAAATTCATTGCAAAGCGTATGCAACAATAACAGTGTTTATTTATCTATTCAATAAACTACATGCCATTAATCATTGTTATATATCAATTATATTATTATTATAATTGTTTAATAAAATATTATCCAGTCTTATATGTTACAATTAAAATTTCTTGTATATTATGTTAAGTATTTTTTAATTCATAGGTACTGCATTACTGCAATTAATTATCACAGATTGCAATTGCAATTATTCATGCTCGCGCCCAACTGAAGGTCGATATTAATCGACACAAAATACACATTTAAATTACTGTTCATTTAAATCGAACAAAAAATTAATAAATTAATTTCAACATTTTCTATAGTTCCTGGATTATTACGAGAGTCCTCTTGACCACAACATCAAACAATTGATAGACTCATGGTGCTTTATTGCTTTCAAAGTATCCTCCACCAAGATTGTTACAGTTTTGCATTCATTCAAACCAATTGTTAAAGTCGTTATTTCAGTCTTCAGTTGGAATAGTCAAAATTGCCGTTTTGAAGGCATTGACTGCTTCTTCCGGCGACTGAAACCGTTAACCGCGAAGTCCATTCTTAGTCCTTGAGAATATAAAGAAGTCATGGGGACTTAGGTCGGGCCTGTACGGAGGACGATTTAATTCTATATTTTGCTGCTCCAAAAACCGTTTCAAAAATATCTCTGGAGATGACAAAAGACAAAAGTCGATAGCCATTAGCGAGAGCTATAAACATCTTAATTTATCTTTGGTGGATAAATTGAATTGTTTTGATGTATCTATAAATTATAAAATAGGTAATAAATGATTTTCGCAAAACCAATTAAAATGAAACGTTGTGGAAAAGTGTATCACTGAATCCATTCAACTAGGAAAATAGATGTGAGTACATATAGTTATCGAAACCCTATATCGTAACGCCACGTGCGGGTGCCCTGTAATCTGTTGGATCGCAGATAACTGGCTGCTACACGCTACACCTCACCTCACTACCTACACCCTTTAATTTCCGCCACGTTCGTTCTCATCCTAACTTTAATTGCACCTTTGCGTCATTGAAAACTGAGCTGCTCTAAACTGTAATTGATGTTTCATCCCCTGTATCACGAATAGCTGTGCGATGGTAATCAAGACTGCTACTCTTTTCAGATGTATTATTATAGGATCAAATTAGGCAAAAATGTAATTAACTTGTCTTACATTGAATCAAAAGGACTTTTTGGGGCATTTACGCGTGAATTTATGTTTTATAATGTCATATTAATTAACACTATTAGAGCTTAATTAACTTTGCAGTTGCAATATTTCAACTGACCTTTCCAATAAATTGATGTATCAGAAGAGGTGATAGGTATATTTTTTGAACGGGATTTGCCTCTCTTTATTTTTCAACAAAAGACTACAAAGAGGGTGGAAATCCGAAATAAAATCAGCGTGTGTTAGATTCTGCTACACGAGATGAATCACTATGAGAAATCAAACTGACAGGCTGACACTTGTACTTTGCTGAGAGTGGAACAAGAATCTATATTATTATCGAGATCAACATTTATTGAAAGGCTGAGAGAGAAATGTGGCTTTTTTACACGAATACTGCTAAGTTTTCCATCTTGCATTATGCGTTTTTGATTGTGAAGATCAAATGTATGTATAATTTCGTTAATTTATCAGACTCGAACGGATATAAAGTAAAAATTTTCAATTTATTGCCGGACATAAAAAAAATGAAAATCCTCTATATACATATATTCCTTATTATCGACTATATCTACTGGTGAAGTTTATGTGGTATATAAAGGGATCGAAGCTGTAATGTAATTACCTTCAATACCAAAACAGCTTCTCAAGTAGGGGCTTTTAGCTAAGTTCGCACTTGAGTTTATAACGTTACCAATAATACACCCCTAACTTTATAATATTTCTCTATAACATATACCGAGTGTTTTACACACGTATGCAATCATCAAACCCATTATGACTTTTTAATTCAATTTTAATGACAAAAATAAAACGGTTAGCGAAAAATCTCTAGCACTTTCAGCAGCGTCCTTCAATAATTGAAACACGAAAAGCAATTTATAATAATTATCGTTAAAGTGACTAACAAATAAAATAATAATAATACTCTAACAGCATAATTCACTTTAACCGTATAGAGAAATAGAGAATAAATCACGATGATTATTTATCGGGGTTTTTTTGTTTGTTTGAGAGAAGTAAGTATATCTTCATTCCACATCTACATCTGTTAAAGAAGAAGATGAAGCAATCACGTGTGACTCTGGCAAATTAAAAGATTATAACATCAATCAGGACAGGACATGAAGGAGATAGAAAACGGTGTTGTATGGAGCGCGCAGTGTTTTGGTGGACGGTCAGTGGTCTACCGACACATCAGTCAATGTCGCCCTGAGCTTTATGTGACAGACACGAACATTGCGATAATGGATCACCAACGTGAGCCCACCGGCAATATTTAATTTCGTTCTTTAATACTCCTGTAACTGCACTGCTTTTTTCACATGCACCTTCACATTACAGCAGATCGTTACTACAATTCAAGAACACACACAATTTTCAGTTTTAGGAAAAGTTCCAATAACGGCAGAGTTTAACGATAAGCGACTAGATTTATGGGATAATTCGAGGATATCTTGAGAACAAAGTCTCAATTGACTGAAATTTTGATAACAATTCACTATTTATAACAAAGCAAGTCTTGGTGCAGAATGCGGAGTGTTATCAATTAATTTTGATTTATATTTGCTCTGATAAAAACCTCAATTACAAAATTAGTAGATTTTATAAATTGGCTCCTTCGCCATAATTTGAAAATAGGCCTAGAGAATGTGGAACAAATGGTAAGTAGACACGCCATATTATCGCTATCTGTAATCTACATTTTCATTTATTTAGTATTATATTATAACATCGTGTTAATTCTATTTGTGTTAGAAATGTGTAGAATGAAATAAATTCCACACGAAACATTGTAATTATTATACAAAGTTAATTTCCATCGCATCAGGAGAATTTGCATGAATGCTAAACAAATAAAAAAGGCGATGGTTTAGAAAAAAGTAATTGTATAAAAGCACAAGACAAGCAGGCAACCGAAAAATCGGAGCATCTGAGAAGCTATTGGAGTTGTTTGATTGAATTACATGATGAAGATCTGCCGCTTCGATCATCTAACATTGCATTAACATTATTATCACGGTAGCGCGCGAAAAGAAATCAAATTATCAGATGTGTACTGAACTTGTTCGAATGCCATATTAGACTTAAGTTCCTGCTCTGCTGATTGAACCCCCGCAAGAAGATTTCCGTTTTATGCAGAACTCAATAATCTGCACATATCGTATAAGCGTACAATGAACCGTAATAATTGTCAATTTATATCGAAATAAAAATCCTGCGATGTTACTAAAAAAATGCCATTTGAATACTTTGTATATTAAATTGCTATTGTCATATTTAATTTCGTTTTTCAATGATTTATGTATTTTGCAACATTTAATTTTCATACATATACATACAAGAATATAATAGTCGTCATTTGAGCACTGGAATAAACGTTATTGCAAATAACAAATTGCTGTCATTAAAATATAAATTTACACAGATAATAACGCAAGTTACTTTTAAAAGACCATAAGCTTTAATAATATACAGTCTGTCTTCGTATGGACTTGCAAATCTTGTTTTATATTGAATTTCTTCGAAAATATTCTTTATCGCAAAAGCTCTCGCTTTTTTTAAAACTTCTAAAAAACATTTGGTTTTGAATTTGAATTTCAAAATAAATTCTTTGTTGGCCAAACTCTAGCCCTTCTAACTGATTCTAATATCTTGAATTCTTGAGCCAGAGCGAACCAAACTGTTCGCCCCCGATATAGACTTGACGCTGGAGCATCCATCCATGCTCAATAGGATAGCAATCCGGCCAGCGCGCTGGTTAATCTATACGATGGATATTGTGAGTCGCTAAAGCTTTGTTCACCATAGCAACTTGGCGAAGTCTGGCATTTTCATCCATAAAAACAAAGTTATCGTCCATTTCTTCCAAAAATGGAACCACAATTGAAAGAGTATAGTAAACATTATAACATACAACATATGCCAACTTATTATTACTAGCTAAACGCATATCATTAGAAGCAGTTGCCTTAAGTCCTTCCATAACTTTTTTCAGCAACATAAAAATTGTGTAAAAAATCATTATTTTTCAATAAATCTTTAATAGTAATAAAACTGTAATTTACTTTCACAAATTCTAAATTATACAACTATATAATGTTGAATTAATGATTAAGTCGACGTATTATTATAACACAACTAACATTCATAGTCATACATTTTTAAAAAATACTATAATCATTTATAAAGTAGACGAAGAGTGAATTAAAATTTAAAAGTTCCACTCGCACTCCGTAAAAATTTATATAGTATATAGTTTGTGCAAAAAAAGGTGCCGGTCACGTCATCAACGTCACCAAACCGACATACGTATCATTGCTTCCAAGAATATTGTCATGCGCTTGTATCGCGTAGCCATACATACGATCGTCTGAACTAGATCGAAAAACTGATGACGTGACCGCCCCTTATTTTTGCACAAACTATATTTTATATTATTAGTAAAATATACGAAAATATCGAAGTTGGGAAATGTTGGTCCATCCAGTCATAGTAATCTATCTCATACTATCAGACATAAATAAATTTACTGTATTGTGTGAATTTATGTTATTAAACTTGTATATTCTCACAGTTGCATTCCGATCCTGACAGAATGATAAACATACAAAATCGCCTCAAGTTCTAGAAATATGTGTATAATTTTCAAACGCACAGTAGGCATAGATGTACCACCATATATTTTCCGTAGCATTTTTAAAATCTTCCCTGATAATGTAGGCAGCGCTACTGTAAATTAATAATGAATCGATATATATTAAACACCGCTCGATGGTGTCATCCATAAGTGTATCGTTCTTTAATTTACAGTCTCTAATTGGAGGGATCAGAAATTCTCTCGCCCTGAAGGTGCGAAACAAACACACAGATACCAGTGATACATTGATATTTTAGGATAATTATTTCAGTCACACCCATTTAACACTTGATTCTACTGTGATAGTACTATAATAACTATGGTACCTTTAAAAGAGCCGCTTTTCACCTTTTTTATTTATGCACATTTTTATTATCACCATGAAGCACCACCTGTACGTGGTTTTTTTCTTGTTGTTATTGTGATTTATAACATAATTTTGAACAAATAGTTTTACGAAATAAATTATTCTCTTAGAATTTCAACTTTAATTATACTACATGATGTCCATCTACAGGAAAATCTGAACAATTGGCCAAATAAGTGGAAGTCATGTTCCGTAATTCAAGTGCATTTTCCCTAGAGCATTTAAGGATGGACAATACATTTTGAATAAACTTTACAGTTATACTTAATTTTTTTTTCAATTTGCTTTCTGTCGCGGATTAAAGGCCAAAAAAATTCGAAACTATACTCACATTACAGAAAGCATCTGACCTGTCACATTACGTCTGTAAAATGATAAATGTACATTGTTTTTATATATATTATGTATATTCTAATTAAAGTGCACATCGTGTTGGTGTATACGAAAGAAATTAATGACCACACCAAAGAGTAGTGGATGCGGTTATAAAAACTGGCTCTGCGTTCAGCACTGCAACCTTTCATTCAGTTTTATGGTGTGCGTTACAAATTATTGAGATAAATACTGTTGGCGGGTATTCAAACTCCACTCGACACATAAATCATTTTCGTTGCTACAACCATAAAAATTAATTTTTATGTATACTTGTCTGCAATACAATAGCAAATTATTTCACAGAAAAATGAGCAAAACCTCCAAGTTACTCCTTAAATACGAAACAATTACATATTTATATTTCTGCGTGTAAGAAGCAAGTGTGCTTGGGTTAATTAATAAATGTACACCATTCTTTGCATTTGCTAAAACATCACACAATCCATTACCACTTCAACATATGCAGTTCTGTGAAATAACAAGGGAGCTCCCCTTTGCAAATGCAACCCCGCGTTTATATTAAGCCCACACAAAAAAAATAACGAGCGGGACAAACAGCACTTCCACGTTTTACAAGTTAGTTAAATGATAATTCCATTACATAGCTAAGCACCAGTGATTCTCAAACAATATTTATTACTTTCATATACAGCTTGGAACCTGGATGTCGATCGTGGAATTGACATCCATCAAGAAAAATAATTAATTTATTTAAAAACTATTTAAGATTTGGCTTTTTTGGATAATAATTAAAATCCTATGTAACAGTATATTGTAATACGAATATCGCGGAAACAAGAGTACGTTTGGTTTTTCGTGGAAAGAAAAATACATCGCAAAAAGCACACGTTTTGCTTTTCCATATTTACTTCTATGGAAACAATAATTAAACGAATGTGGAAAAAATAAATTATGTATTTACAATACGTCAATACATCACTTCATTCATGGAAAACAATGTTAAATCATAAATCGTGTGGTGCAGAATACCAAAACAAATTTATGAACTTAATAATTTAATTTTATGTTTCATTTAATCAATAAAAATTTGAATAATGATGATTGTTCTTTGTATGATTGATGCGTATTTCAACCAATATGCATATTTCAGATGCATATATTTATCAAGCGCAAGTAAACATTGATTCGCAGTTAGAATGATCATTTAAAGCAATAGCGAATTCAAGTAGACGTTGGAAGAGTCTTAAGAAAGTTGTAATTAAATAAAGAATCAAATAATAAATCGAAAAATCTCAACAATAAAACGGTAAACACCTCAAATAGCAACGAAGCAAAGTAAGATGTCAATACCGCAACAGCCAGAGGTATTGTGCCTAATGATTTTTAAACGGGTAGTGCAGTGGCTGTTCGACGAGTGCGCAACAATATGCCATGGTTGTTTTTACAGCGAACAAGCTATAATATCAAGTTCACCTAAATTTTGAATAAAATGAACCGTAAACTCTATTATGTATGTAACATTTTGAGAATTTCTGAATTAATCTCATCTCGAGGTGAACGAATATCTAGTAGAAGCGAGAAGGAAATTCAACATGCGGATTACGTTGTAACAATTAGTTAAATCAGGTTTAATCTTGCGTGCCTCTAAATATGAACGTATTTATATGCTTTGAATTTTATTCACACCCCACAGACGCGCTCTTCATCCCTTATTCAAAGTAGTATTGGGAAGCTATTTTCAAAATTAAATTTTTCACATATTATAAAAGTCACATAACATTTTTTTGAATTGAATCAAAAAGAATAGGAGTGTAACTTCAAATTCATGTTAAATCGTCTTTTGTATTTAAAATTGGAGAAATAAATGTAATAGAATATATACATTCTGGCATATAAAACCCTATAAACATCAAAGGGCATTTTTATATAAACTGTGTAGGTATACTGATTTGGTAGAAACGTCTGTGAAACGCGTTTACTTTGATGTGATTTGCTTTGATACGAAAAGTATGGAACCTGAATATTCTCCACTTGAAACAGTACTCAATCAGTAACAGCTTTGGCGTGGTAAGCTGAGGCAGACCATATCTCGGAGACTTAAAACAAGCAAAAAAATCAAATAAAAATACATCACAAATCCTGTCAAAATCAATATTTTTGTTTACTATTATTATTTTTTATTTTATTATCACATTTTTATTGTAGTCCAACATGAAAAATTAAATTGTTTTCACAAATTTCACTTATCCTTAGATAAGACCAATTAAACATTCAATTTGGAAAAGGATATTCATGCGCCCTCTTCAGGCAGTTCTCAAAAGTTGAAACTTTAGGGGCGTTTTTAGGATTATTACGCCCCTTCATCCCCACTTTATGAAAGGAGGGATTTCAAATAAATTAGCAGAGTGGGGCAGTGTAATGGCTGCCGAGCTCTGTCAGATATTGAGACAGATAATAAGAGATATCTTATTATCCTGCAGCTTCTGGTTTAGTAATGCTTCTAATTTGATCCCACGGGAAACTCACTCGAATCATTCGTACGATGGATGTGCAAGCAATAATTTTCTATATCTATACTTTAGATGCTATACTGTTGTAAAAATTAGCTCAAATCATTAATTAAATCAGTATTTATTAAAATTAATACTGAAGGTCTTAGATAATTTGGAATATTTTTGAAAAAAAAAAGGATATTTATCACTAACAGATTGCTAAAGATTTAAAACTTTTTATATAAGTGTCTCGTCGTGTATTATATTCATCTGTGCATTTATGAATAACCTGTGATCAATAATTTTGTTTCAGTTAAGAGTAGAAGGTTCAGTAAAGAAATTAAAAAAAAAATAATAGTGACAAATCTCAACTAAAAGTAAAATAAAATGCCAACAACAGATGGCACAACTAAACTAAAAATGGCAGATCCCAACAAATAATGTCAGATCATTACATTATTAGTCGTCAGATTACTCATCAACATCAGTCTTCCAACATTATTATTTTGGCAACCAGTGTTAAAATGGAAAGTAAAGGGAAAAAAAGTAGTAATACACATCAAATGATTAATATATAGATTAGGGCTTCTCCAACAACGCTATGAACAGTATACTGTCAAAAGTTGTCAGACAAATAAATCATGACATTTACAAGTATGGTCAAGCCAATACAAAGTGTCATTTGGCTGACTACTTTGGACGGTTTGCTGACCAGGAGTTGAAAAAGACGTCCGGGTTGTAGGTTGAGATTATTTACTAAAGATTATTGAAATTATTTACTAAAATTGTCCTAGTTCTTATATTTTTGTGGTTCGTACATGTAAGCATGTATTATCTCCAGTTCCAAATTTTAGAATTTATTATATAATGACAAAATAAATGGGATTTTACCTGCCCTGATATGGCTCTTGCCGTTTGCGTCGAGCCATTCCATATATCTCTGAAGCTACAAAACAGGAAGGATGAGCAGGAGAATCTGCGTAAGCGTAAGCTCTTATAAAACGGAAAAATAAAAAAATTGATAATCTTTCCACATCAATGTTCCAATTGGAATCAAGGAATTGGGTCCTATTGATACTGGTACCCGCGAAACCAAAGATTTTTGCGACAGCTTGGAGCTTGACCCTAAACTACTGGCAATGCTGTTCATATTTTCATCTTTTGCACGTGTAAGTGTTGGTGTTGTTATTTAACAAAAAAATCTACGATACTTATAAAATATATTTTCAAAAAAATATGCATAAAAAATAGCGCTCATTCAGTGATATAGAATTACAGTGTATAATTAAATAATCTGTTGTTTTTATAACTGTATATCTTTCACCTAATTAATTTATAATTGCTGCAATTTGTATAATCACTGAAATTTATACAGATACATATTCTAATTTAAAATTCACGTCAGCATTTTGCTATTCTGCAATACATTTACATACATAATGACTCACGTTTCATATAAAACGGACATAATTGAAATTGTTATTATATGTGATCGGATGTGCCGATGTGACTTTAACAACTGATGCTTAAATATTATTGAAATTTCATCGAAAATAGCTCGAATCTATATAAAAAATATACGATGATGATTTTCTAGTGGTTATTTTTTCGATGCCCAAAGATATCATATAAGTAGCTATAATATTATTGCAAAACAAGATCCGATTGGATTTGCTGAGTCACTTGTCATAACGAAGGATGTTATCATCATCTTGTAGCATTTCAAACTTGAATTTCCTTCGAGTATTAGCACAATTTACTCTCTTGACGATTGTACCTCTATAACAGAACACGTTATAAAAATAAAATATATCATTGATTCACAAAAACGAAAATCACATTTGCAACTTTTATCACTCTAAGCCAGGTTGTCGTGCAAGAAGTCAATCTTTCATAAATATTGTTTTAAATTCTCATAGTTTTTCGACTTTGTTGATGCGATGAATAAGGATTTTTTATGTGGAATGGCGTCTGCATTTCCACTTGAGACAGACTGATGGTCTGTCATTATATTGTTACAGGTAGACAAAGCAGCCTGAACATTAACTGAGTGTTTCTTGGAGAAGACGTGATATTATCTGTTTTCTTCTGTTTGTTACCAGTGTGCTACCGTTGGACAGCTCAATGATAGACTTTGCGTTATTTCGATTCAAAAGACTTAAATTATATATATTTATTATACTATATTTTCCATACTGCGCCATGAACTACAATAAAGTTCCTTGTTTTTTGAGCAAGCCACCAATTTATGTGTCCAATGTCCATTGATGTGTTTATTACATTTTTTTTTAATTAATGATGCAAAAGATACATCCTAATAAATTTTCGACTATAATTAAAGTAAAAATCAAAATTGCCATACTGGTATATTCATATAAATATCTACAATACAATATTTGACACGGATGATGAAGAAAAGTTCATAAAAGTGCCAATTACTTCTCTCGTAGCGAAAGTATTTTTAATAGAATCAATAATTCATGTTTTCTCCCATAAAAAGCACAAATTAAAGTAATCAATACATACACTTCCAACGTAACAACTTGAATATAAAAAGTATAACATAAAAATGAATAGAGTTCCTATAACCGCACAACAAAAATCTCTTGAGGTTGAGACCAACTCGATATAAAATGTATGTTATACGTCTAGTCAATACAATTTTTTATAGTTATTGTTATAAATTTTCCTATATGGTAATGCAAATAAAAAAAATGTTTTATCAAATTAATAGTATGACAAACATCCAATAAAGTAGGTCTAATAAAATAATTACACATTTATGATAATGCATAATTGGATGCATCAATTTCATTTGTGATAAATCATGTATTAACGTGATTTAATATATGATTGACCTACAGCTAAATGTCGAGTGATAAATTGAATTAATTAGAATTTCTTTATTGTATTCATCATGTGTTATGTCGATGAACGTCAAATGCATTTGAACTTTGGCGCTGCTAAACTTCAGGACGGATATTAATAAGACGGAAGGTCATGATTTCCGTTTATCGCGACTATAAACAAAAGTATATGACCTTTTATTGTTGTCTTCATCATTTTTCCAGACATCTCAAATTAGATTTTATTAATTAGATTATTTGAAAAGTACAATTCAAGTTCATTATAATTTATCATATATATAATTATAATTGCTTCAGTATGCCATAGTGTATTATGAAGCAAGATATTTAATAATATCTGCAATATAATGAACAAAAAAAAAATTGTATAATAATTTGACACCATGTAAAATTGTATGGCGCTCAGCATGAGAATTTTTGCAAGCACCCTTATATGTAAAGTCAAGGGCGGGTCTGAAAGACTGATTGGCTCCAAGTGACGAGGGTGTCGTTGCATAACGGCCCTTCCATATTATACTACCCTTCGTTAAGTACACATGTTATACTTTCAATTTGTACTAAAATTATTCCGGAATTGGAAAATGAACCCGGGCGCATATTATGACATATTACGGCATTGTTACGGCCCTTTTCATTTTCAAACTTTCAACGCTTTCTATATTGATCCATTACGATAATTGTATTAGTTTTATTATGCGAGTACATGCTTGTACTGGTGAAATAGTGCAAGCACACAGGGGCGGGTTTCACTTAACAATTAAAATATATTTTATAAAGTATTAACTAAGGCAATGTATTTTACTCCAAAAATATCATCAACGTTTTTTCTATCTAGCATTATTCATCACTAAAGTTACAATTTTAGATAGGAAATAAAAATATTGTCTAGGAGACTAAAGTTGTGTAGTTTTGACAGATATGACATTCGAAATTTGAATTTGCAGAATTACAGTAGCTATTTGTTACACAAAAAAGGAAAATAGATATTTTCTTCCTGATGATAAATTTAGTAGTAATTATCCGAAGGAAGAAAAGACTAACTCCCATGTGCAATATCCAGATTTCGCAAAGTCACCACAAAATGCATTAAACTATCGATTGATATCAACAGGGAGGATTTTTTTCCTTGAAGCTATACACTGCGAGCTTTTAGTTTCTGGTTTTCTCAACAACTTATATGATAAAATTGACTAATAAATTTATTCTAAATCCACTATTGTCAAATGTCAACCAAGGAGTAGTTCGTCTAGTTTGGTTGTTAACATTCAAAATATTGGCTTGAATAAATAATGCAGATGTATAAATGAAAAAGCATAGAGCGCTTATTATAATATAATTATACAACACAACATTATCCTGTTGAAAAGTATATTATATCCAGCTGGTCCTTTATGCAATATCCCAGAAATTCTAGGTTTAAATGAGTAAAGTAATTTGATTCCCACAGACAAATGTAACATTGTAAGTGTATCACAAAACCTCAACTATTTGAAACCACTCGCACACAAAAGACATCTTTTCTAAATTTACACCTTGTACAATGCGCTAGGTCTCACTATATCATACAATATAATCCCCTACATTATATCGTTACGATTTTGAACGTGCACAATGCCATCCTTAAACAAATCAACAGTAAAGGCGAAATTTGTTGTCAGACTAATGCGAGGGGACGGCACATTTCATACGCTATTCTCTGGGCTCAATTTTCTGTATGTCATCGAGAAACGTGACTCAACTATGAATACGACTCAAGAGGAAATTGTTTTATGGCTGATGTAGGCAGCCATGCTTCCATAGCTACACCTTATTCGCATTATGATTTCAATATATATCTAATGTTAATATCTACGGTCTATAGTCTTGTCACACCTTACTATCATTTTTTTCCAAAGAAAACTAAAAACTAAAACTAACATCACTAAACTATCGATCAAAGAACCATTCGTGTTATTGGTATCCACACATCCGAATTGTCGATTAGTAATTAATTACGCTATAATAATCAAGGCAATAATCAAAATGTAAATTGAAATTACACTGAAATTAATAATAGAATATTATGTTACAAGAACTAATAGTGATTAACTGAGAGCTTTGGCGAATTGGTTAAGTGAGTCTAAAGCTCTGTACTTCAATGTGACTTCAATGTGACTCTGTACTTAAGCTCTTCCAAGATTCTTTTTGTTTTAAAAAAAATTATAGATTAAAAATAGCATAAACGTCACTTTTTGTTTTAAAGAGCATTAGAGCTAAAATAGTTCTTACTATTTTCACCTTACTATAATAATAGTAAGGTGCGAACCACAAACTAAACTATTCTTCTCACTTGCATGATTTTTATTGAGCTTGCTTGATTAAAGTGAGTGGCAGCTGACATCTTGTTCACAGCTTAGAATTCTTGAGATAAAATAAATAGTGCGTCGAACACCATCACCAAATTTCCAAATTGAATCCCGAAACTTTAATAAACCAAATACAAACGATATAAAAATACTATTAGAAATGTAATTGTAATTGTATTAGGCATGACAAAATAATAATCGTATCATCAGCCATCATGATGATGTTCCGAACAAGTTTGGGCGGTCGGTGCTATATATATTATTTAACCCCTAGCTCTCATTGAAGTTGAATTTTGCGAGCTCTCAACGATCACTTGACTATCATGAAGAGCCTCTTGAAACGTGCCGATCATTTGTTTGATGAATCCGCTTTCTGTGGGGTTCTGACTTTTCATCAAACTCCATAACAACTCTTCTACGTAGCAGGCACAGTTTGCCAACGAAGCCTCTCCACTCATTAATGACCCGCAGATTGGTTCGAGATTGGGTTATATGCCATGAAAAATATTGTATTAAGCTCAAAAGCTCATGGCACTTTGCTTCCAATATGTTATTCGAACTGCTAAACATGGTCTCATTACTTTCGTGCGATATGTTTTTTATGTTTTATCTTTTTATATTGAATTGGAAAAAAAATATTGCTATTCTAGCAAAATTGGTGATACATTTTTTATATGTATTTATACTATATCGATTGTCAATAAAAGTGCTTGATTAGAATTCAGGGGTGCGTTTTGCGTTGATAGCAGATTATATTGCTCGTGACAGACGCGCTTTCATTCACTCCCCCTTTAAATAACATATATATTGTATAAACCTTAGCTGACACCCTCTAGTCTTTAGTAATTTTGAACAAAGAAAATAGGGTATACAGTATTATACAAACGTAGCCATTTTGATGACACATGTTCGATTTGAATTAAAATGAAAATGGGTGGGTTGTAAATGTTTTTTTTTTAATTAAACAGATTTTTTATATAAAGGTTTCATTTACAAGACGTCTCAAAGATATATTCGAATTACAAGAAATTGAAAACTGATGCTTGTTAATTAAATTTGAACTATTTTTTTATTGATTCAAAACTAACTGTACCTAAAAAAAATCTAATAAATAGATTTCGGTATTCCATATCGAATAATGAAAAATTGCTTTGTCTGAACATTTTAATGAAAGAGAGTTTATAAGAATAAAACCTTAATAATACAAAAAATATACTTATTATGTGTCATTTACCCACATTTAAAATGTAATACTAAATATTTTGTTTAATAAATATTTTTTTTTATGTTTTAGTAAACTATCTCTATAGTATAAATACATTTTTGGAACTTTGGAAAAATTGGGATTTGTCTAATCCATAGTTTTGACATATATGTAATAACAATGCCGAAATGCATCTAAAATCAATAATTATAAATAGTGACTTCACAAAAATCTTGAAATTGCTCTTTATAACAGTTATTCAGGTTATTTACACGGTTAAAAGATGTCTTAAAGGTATCATTAAATGTTGACTAAGTATATACAGACAATAATTCGTATACATCCTGAAAAGTTTATACTTATTATTTTACCCATCTGTTTGTTGTTGATAATTATGTATATACGAAAATTATATTAGACATAATTTAATTGTGAACATAAACAAATCTGAATTTGTACATAATTCAAATTTATAACATGCAAACTAAATAATTTTAAATAATAATTGTAATTAAAAAAATTACATAATTTAGCATTTTATATAAATAATAACGTATACATCGTACTGTAAATATATACCAGCTATAAATGGTTTCATAAAATAATTCCAAGATTCAGCAGGTTGAGCTTTCCAGCTTTTAGGTTTACATACAATAATAAATTTCTTCAAGTTATGAAGATCAATATATTTTTTGATAAAAATATACAATCGTTAAAAGGAAGAACCAAAAATAATATGAAACATATTTTGAAGATATTTTGATTCTTTGACGGATTTGAGATATTTTAAATATATTTTTATATTTGACATTTGTCGCTTTTTGTTAGTGTTAGTTGTTGTGAAATAAAACGAGACCTTATAGTCTTGAATTTTGACAAAAAAAAGTTAAAAGTCTGAGATATATGCTTTATAAATTTGTAGGTTTTTCAATTTTAACCCTTGACTGACCGACCGACGGACGAACAGAGAGACAGACGGACGGACAGACAGACAAAGCGACGAAAATATAATTAATTAATATTATCGACAATAGTTAAATGGTCCTGTTGTCTAATAAATTGATTTCTTTTATATAAATAACTGATCTAATTTAGAGCTTCACCGTTTATATAGATTATCTAAACCGGTTGTAAAGATTTTTTTTAATGCAACACATCAGCATTAATTTTACCGCAGACTAAACGTGTACATCGAGTAAAAATCAAAATAAAATTGTATTCGAGGTTTGACACGAATGACAACAACAATTCATTTGTTCTCATTTCCCTCTGTCATCAGCAGAATGAATTGTGCGGAATTTTACCGATTATTTCCACAATGGCGGTATAATATCATTAAACACTGATTTTACACGCTACAACTTACAAATCAAATTATGCCCTCTTATACACGGTTCGAACATTAGTTCGCTGATAATTGGAAATTAATAGAATATGAATAAGAGCAAACTTTCAAATAAAATTAACTGGATCCATTTTCAATTAACCCATTAAGCAACACGAAAACTCCGAATTTCAGCCAGATTATAAAACTCGCAGTTACATAAAAGTAACTTGATAATCGAATCATTTTAACGACAATACAATTTCAGGCTTGCAAATGGAGCAGTATAATTTATCCTCGCATATAGTAGTATCCCAAATAGAATTCTGATGAGTTTCAAATTTGGCGGAGCCGCTGATGCCACCCTGAATGCTAATTAAAAAAACTCAATTTTTAACACGTTCCCTGGGGGCCATGTTTTTAACAAAACATACTCCAATCAGCAGCACGTTGGCTTATGCACCCTTCGAATCTCCATTAAAATGAAATAAAAAAAAGCGACAGAATAATCTGGCTCACAAAAGGGAGCGACACAATACGAGAGGGTCCTTTTCATCATACAATAACAATACATCGTGTCGAGCTTTTGCCTCTCATTGGCTGCAAGTCTACACCCGCCATGGTGGAGGAGACAATGGGACAAAACACAACTTTGCCAAATTAGAAACATTTCTAATGTGCTATTTTGTTATTAATAACATATCGCTGTCATCGCCTTCCACTCGTCCAAGCCAAGTCCAATCTTGCTCCTCTTTTAACGAATTATTAAAGTAAACAGGCCTTCATCCTTGAGATTTGTTTATCGGTCGTATCTTTGATAGATTAATGTCTGTCTGATAGATATACAATGGTATGTAAGCCACACCTTTACAGAGTGCATTAAAAATTCTGATTCTCCAATTAATCCTTAATGGTTTCTTATGCATAATATCAGTTTACTAAGCTTTTAAGCATCTTATTTCGTTCAAAGTTTAGACATCAGATAAAATAGTATCAATTAAAAATTAAAACAACAAAGGTTTACTGCCTGAAATGTTGCTGCACAGGGCGTTATATTAATTCTTGGTCAACATGTTTATCTAGTCTTCAATAATATTATAATGTGATATGAGATTCATTTATATTTAAGAAGTTACGTCATCAATAGTCATGACGTCACGATGCGATGTCTGATGCTTATAACAATAACTGAAATTAATATATTCATAATTAATTCTCAATATTCTAATAATGTTTTTTGTGAAATCTTTACTTAAATCGAGACTCAAATCTTCATTCATGCAGCAATATCACAATCATGAACAGCATATTAAAGCACAATGCTAAATCTTCCGTATCATCTTTCCATATCTAACGAAACCTTACAGATGTTTGTTATAGCTTTTCATTTTCAATATTTAGTGACATATTTTAACTCGTAATCTATCGATCTAGAAAATTGCAAAAGAAAACAGGAAACCAAGTTTCTGATTTAAAAAGTATAATTCTGTGGTACTATGGTGGTTTATATTCTATTGTAGCATTGTCGAAACTCTAAACTTCTTTTTGAAATGGAACTGTTGTCCACAATTTAGTAGCATTGTGTCAAGATTTGAAATCCGATATGATCTTATTTTCAGAATTTAAAAGATAATTTTGACGAGACCATCACACCTTTTCAAGAGGTTTAATTTAAATTTGTTATACGATTTATAAAATGCAAAACACCATTTGCCAGCAAAATTTTCATTTGAACGCCTTCTACTGGCTCTAAATTGTCAACACAATTTATCATATAAATTAAATACGATCTAAATATTAGATGTAAATATTTCATCAAAACGTATAGATGTTAGTAATATTCTTCTTAAACTAATCCCATA
Source organism: Cryptophagus acutangulus (assembly GCA_963556235.1). Lineage (NCBI taxonomy): Eukaryota > Metazoa > Arthropoda > Insecta > Coleoptera > Cryptophagidae > Cryptophagus > Cryptophagus acutangulus. The sequence continues at coordinate 11,937,466 of OY744557.1, forward strand.
AAAAAATGGTCATACAAACAATTAGAACAATCTATTACAATAATAGTAAATTTAGATATACATTTTTATGCAATCCTGACTAGCAGTTGTATTACAAGTTGCATACAGACGATAGAGGTAAAGCAAAATACAGAAATATGTGATTTTAGAGAGTAGGAGCAGAAGCAGAACTAAAAAAATCATCGATTAAAACACATTTCAAAATTTTAAACATTTTTAAAAAAAATAAAAAGTGATTGTGGCAGCAATTTAGAGGGACACCAATTCTTTAGTATTATCAAACATCTATTTTTGTGTAGTATTCAAAAATTAAAATATAAATAGTGGTCACATTTTAAATACAGCGGATTTAATTATATTATTAAGAAGCGGAGGCATCTACATTTATTTACTCATACTACTCGGATATTTACCGAGATAGGCGCCAAATTTCTATTATTTAATTGAAGTGGGTATATATTTTGAAATCAATATTATTATTTTATTTGAATAGATTTATTTAAAAACGATCAATATAAAATTTGAACAATACAACAACAATAAAAAAATAAATTATCTAAAAATATAAATATTAATTCATATTTTTATACAACAACCAAATCATTATGACATAGACTCCCTCCCATTTCTGTTGTTGGAAAATATAAACAAATTTAACTAAAACAAGAGCTTGCTTGTACAATACCAAAGGCGCACGATGTAGTAGCTAATTAACAGACATTGTACAAGTACACCCAAGTAGAAAATCGTTGAATTTTTTAAGTTAACGCACCCACACATATCTTAGTAATATACCTAATAACATTATAAAAAATTGAATTAAGTCTTTGGCTTGAAACTTTATTAATAACACAAAAATCAGTCTTAAGATTTAATTTTCACTTCCAGAGTAATTTGATAATGAAAGACCCATCGATGGTATACTATTAACCACACCATTCGTCCTTTTATGAACCGTGTCAAATACAGAGTTCCCATATTTAACTGTATTTGAAACTGCACCAAACAAACCTTCCATTATTCGTTTGGACGGTGATCTCTCCACTTGTCGGTCCGCGAAATTCCTTTTTAACAAACATTTTAACAGAACTTTGTTGAACATTTCCGGATTCTCTTGATGTGGAAAATGTCCGGCACTGTCTATAATTTTCATGTCAAATTTCTCGCAATAATCAGACGACTTTACTACACTCTCCAACTTGACGAAATTATCCTTATTGCCAGCGATTAAAATCGTGGAAACGTTAATAAGCGCCGAATCTTCACTAACTTTAATAAAAGGCAGGTTGCGGTAATAATTGATCGGTCCAGTCCAGTCTTCCTTGCGCGAAAAAGAATATTTGTACGCCTCCAGATAGATGTCCTTTGGCGAAAGGTGCTTGTGGTAATAAGTGATAATTTTCACATCTTCCTTAAGCGCATCGATTTCGGGTAAATATGGTAACTGGACGAAATTCAACCAGTGGTAATTGAAGCTGGTCGATAATGTCTTCCAGTAAATGTTGGGATGTGGACACGAAATAGCGAAAAATTTATCAATCAAACCTGGCGACTGATGCACTAAATACCAACCGAGAAGCGCTCCAAGATCATGACCAATTATCGTGCAACTGTTAACACCCAGTGAAGCAATGAACTGTTTGAGTTCCTCCAAGATCGTCTCGATTTTGTAACTTCTTCTCCACATTGGCTTGTCCGAATCACCAAACCCCTTCAAATCCAATGCGATCACTCGAAAGTTTGCGGACAGCACGGGAATTTGGTGCCTCCAACTCAACCAGCAATCGGGAAATCCATGTAAGAGCAGAATGAGTGGTTGATCTTTCAAACCGGACTCCACATAGTGCAACTTGACACCCTGAATGTAATCAGTGCAAAATTAATTTTTGTTTTCGTATTACAGCTATTATTAATTATTTTCGTAAATTTAAAAACAAATTAAATTGAGATTACGGGGTATCAGTGTCAATTTGATTTTGCAATTTGGTAGAAGGTGCCAAAAGTACTGACCTTTAGCTTGACGTATTTGTGTTGACCCAATGAGGAATCCAAAAGGCAGGACGGCGGATTATCGCGTAACTGCAATTTAAAAAAGCCATTTGGATCCCAGATCCATTTGGCAAAACTTTTCAACACTACCCACACACCAAACACGAAAGATAGGAAATGTATTCGGCTACTGTCCCATAGAGAAATTGACTGAATGCACATGTCTTTCCCCATAATTCAACATGCACTACCAGTCTATGTTTTATTTGAACTGCGAACTACATAATGAAAACATCACGTTAGACTTGATCATGACAAAAAGAGCAAAGGTTATCAAGATAACGAACGTGTATATAGACAGATTATTACACCAGATCTATTTTCGATGAAAATTTCGGCTGATTACACCTGTAGATGGAATGAAGGTCTAGTAGATTTTAGAACAATGCATCCATCTTTGAGTTGAGACCATTAGATTGTGTTAATTTCGCAAACAATATTTCTATTATCATGTTTGTACAATGCAGAAAAAATGCTGGTGATGAGATTCCATGGTATTTATCTCGTTGTTATGTTAAAATTTCTGAATACAATTTTCAGATTTTTGTAGGATATAGTATGTATACAGTGGCGGCCAAAAAAAACGCAACACCTAATATTGCCCTTTGTAAATACGACTTTTTAGCATACTTGATATTAGTCACATATTTGTTGTCAATGTCAAAATAATTTTATAATAAATTTTCACAAAAGACTTAAATCCTTCAAATAAATGCCACAATTAAACACATTTCAAAAATCCAGAGCCATTGCCAAATTAGAAGACGGTTGGTCATTGCGAGAAGTTGCTGCAGTAAAAAAATATATTTTTTGTTTTTTAAATATCATTTTTTTTTTAATTTTGTTTTTCAATTTTAATATAAAGTAATTTTACAACACTAAAACATTTAAAATTACGCCTACTATTCGTTTAAAGGTGTTGCGTTTTTTTTGGCCGCCACTGTACATAATAGCATTGTGAACTCGCCTCGCACCCTTAATGATCGTGTACTTAAGATAGTGAGAAACAAATTTCGAAGATTTTCTTGAGATGAATGGGATTAGAATATCAGATAATGAATAATAAAATACATAATTTTAAAGAACGATAAACGTTTCACGATTTTGTTCTTCATTGTTTTAAGACATGCGTTGCAAGTTATTAAGTTTTGTCAAATTTTGACCTTTAATCCCGAAATATATTGTATTGTAATTACATAATCACACAACCAAAAATTTGTAAATAGAAACTAGTTTAAAAACATTATTTATTAATGCAGATTTGTTTGTTAGATATAAGATAATTCATTATCAATGTATCAAAATTATAGTTTTATAAATGGGTACTCGTATATGAACTAACGTATGTAATAATAATTGTATGATAGTAACATTAATTTACGATTTATAAATTTACGAAATTACGATAAAAAAATAAATATTCTCAGATTTGGTTTGACTGAGTACATTGTTGAGATAGATACAGTATCTGCTACCGGTTTTTCCTCAGCGATATGAGTGATCTTGTTGCAGTAGCAGTGTATCCCTGTTTTGAGTTACAAAGTAGATTTTTTTTTTTCATTTTTGTTTTTTAGATTTTATTTTACTATATAAGATTATAATAAATATTTTCAATATTTTAGAAATTTGTTATAATTTAATAAATTTCTATAAATAATTGAGTATTAATATTATGTTAAATATTTATTTTGTCGAACCCGTGACACCGTAACAGCGATGGTACTGGTCGCAATGGGGGTCCTACTGCCTGATGGCACCCAAAAGAGTTGCTAAGTAAGGTAGGAGGAGTCGAGCCGGTACGCGGAAGAGACAACAATTTGTAATATTGCTATGAAGTATGAAAAATCGGTTCATGTGAAAAAACATTTCAAAGTCACTATCACGTTTTCACTTTTAGATCACACATAGTTAGATGTTTCATTGATAAAAATGGTTAAAAAATGTGAAACAAAAATTGTAAAAAACGAAACCCAATCGAGATGTAACCGCAGATGATATTTCCCGATTATCAACATCCCGTATAATATAAAACAGTAAATTCGCCCCGTGCAAGAACACACAAGATAAAGTTGGGTCTTACCTTTAAAGTATCATAAGCAGCCTCGACATTTTGACCAAGGCTCAGTTGCGTATCAATTGCATATAAATGCTTTAAATTGATCATCTTCGAATGACTGGTACGAGTTGGTCGTGGTTTTCACTCACCCAATAAATGCCATTTAACTTTTGGATTAATTCATGATGAACGCCAGTTAATTACTCTGTAAACAAACCAACTGATTAAAGGATAGTAGGTATATAGTTCGTTGTTGACCGCTTCCATCTCGTACGATTCCGCGACTCAAAATGGACGAATCAGTAACTGAATTACTTAGGTTATTGAGATATGGAAGCGGTTAACAATAACTATAACCAATGGCAATAATTTATTACTTGAGAATAGCCCTGTCGTTTAGACAGTAACCTCGCATGCCTCGCAAAACTGAATAACATCGAACGTTTCAACATACCTCAGTACTTCTAGGATCATCTCAATATTTTCAGTGCTTAACATATCGAAGTTATTCGGACCAACTGACCAGTCAAAGTCGGAATCGCCTCCTGGGGCCATTCTTAGTTCAAAATTGAACTTAAACACAAAACTATTTGCAGGACAAGTATGAAAATAACTTCTGTCAATAGTCAATTGTCGGCTTTTACTTAGCAAAATTGTCAAACTTAACCTAAAAACCTTAGCGACTGGAACTTAGCAACAAATTTTTTATTCCACCACCAAAAATTTTTCTATAACTACAATCCAAACTTTTTAGTTGTTGCTTTCTGGTTGTAGGCCGGTCCATCTCTTGCCATCTGTTGGTAGTTTAATAAACTGGCCAAATAAAATATGTGGCGCTGTGACGTCAAAAAAAACAATTGAATTTCATAACCTCAAGTTGCCTGGAAAACAAATGCTATCAGTGTCGGCCACACCCAAAAGCACTTGAAATCCTAATTGGTTTTGAAATCCTAATTAATTGGCAGTTGCAGTTTATAGGTAAATATTAGTAAATTATATTTGACGAAAACATGCCAAAGCCGGTATTGGTTTTCGGTTCGGTTATTTGGTCTGTTTAATCTTTTGGTTTTTTTTTAACTGTATACCATCACTTATCAGGAGTGTAACATGCATTCTTACATGACAAGAGATGGTATAGCGTCTAATGGATATCAAAGGTTATGTAATCAAAATAATGAACGCACCTTTTTTTAGTTACAGCGCTCGCCGATCATCTAGTCGGCGTTGGCGTTGGGCGTAAGAGGACAAATGTCATTTGGTGTTTCCTGTGTTTGATTTTACGTTAAATAGTGCTAAATACTGTATTTAGAGTGGAAGTGAGATTCATTGATGAACTTTATTAATTTAGTTTTACTAAATACTTAAACTAGAAGCTGAATAACAAGAAATTCAATCAATCTTCATCCCGTATATCTTGCATAGCACATTTATGGAGAAAGCATGCCCAATATAGGTAAGTTTGATTTGAAAATACCGGCCTTTACATTATAATCTGTAAAAAGACAAACGTTTTAAACGCTAAAATAGTTAATTCACATTCAACGTCTGAGCAATCGTCAGCATACTATCAAAAACGGCCAGCCAAACTACATTTTGAAAACGTATGCCGATGCGCACGTATTTTGTCATAATTTATTTGGCGGACTACTTTTGACTGTTTGCTCACGATCCGGACGCCTTGTTGGAAGGAACCTAATGTTAATAAATATGTAAAAAATAGAATCTCGGCCTAAAATCTTGTGACAAGTGACATTCAGCAATATTCAACTGTTTTCAACATCTGGTGCGCGCGTCCTTTGACATTTGATAAATTTTTGATTTTACTTTTTTCTAAGAACTAAAAAAGAATAGTAGTTGTTTTTAGTACAAGTGAGCAAAGTGTCTTTTTCTCATATGTCCAGAAGTTGGCCACACAAGCGCAGCGATGACGCCAACTGGACGAAAAAGAAACGTGAAATTTTTTAAGTTACGGATGACAGATCGACAGATGCCAAAATATTTGCTATAATAATATTAATAAGATTGTTTATTTATAGAACATAATAACGGAAGTTTTTGACGAACAAATTAAATCTTCATTCAAATCTATTGAAATATTAAAAGGTCTTGAAAAAGAAATTCAATTTCTCAAACAGTTTGCCCGTCATTTGAAACAGAACTTATAACTTCAATGTTTGATTTTCAATCTTATAAGAAGTGACCGAGGAAGTGACCATAAAGTCCATATATCAAGGATTTTTAATCAACACTTACGAGATACAAGTATTAATTTGTACTTTAATTAAGCTTTGTACCTTCTGGGATATTTTGATCTTGAATTCGTGAGTTATTCAGGCAGAAAATATTTAACTCATTTATCAACGAATTACGTTTTAGGCTTCCATAATAGTTCAGTTGCTAAGATATCAACATGAACCAAAAACCTTTGGTACCATCATGCAGGTATATTTGGTTTAATGATTTATGTATATTTAATTAATGAAAATTACAATATTTATAGTGAATTCGTTGCAAACCATGATGCACCTGTGGATCAAAGCATATCTTCAGGTTCAAACAATGAAATCGATGTAAAAGTAAAAGAGGCGCCAACTGAAACTCTAACTTCAAATCCTATGAAGAACAATCGATTGTCTGACAAGTATCCACGTAAGCCGAAAAGCGAAAAATTGAAAATGCTATACCAGAGTCTAAAACAATCACCAATTAAAACGACCAATGTAGTGCCGGTTGCCACTACAACCGACACTACACCAATCTCTTCTTCGTTCATTTATTCTCCTATTGTTCCAATTAATAATTTAGCATTTAACTGCCCGACCAATAGAAACGTTAACGTCAATGCATACACTAACACTGTCACAGCTCCCAGACTAAATACATCACAACACGCACCTGCTTATATACAACAACAATATCTAGGAAAGACTGTTCAAGAATACAATCCACAATATTGGTTACCGTATTCGGGCATAATGCACCAACATCCATCCCAATGCATTCTAGTTCAGGTTCCTGTGCCCTTTAAATTCAAAATTGTTGCTCCACCACCACCTCCTCCTTTGCCAATTTCAGAACCATCTTGCTCATACCAAGGGCCACTTTTCCAGATTAATACACAACTCAGACAACAAAATAGTTCACTGAATATGGTTAGAAACGTCCAATGTAACAACCTGTCAAATGAAAATTCTTTGTCTTTTGCCAATTGTCACCGCAGATCAACTGATTACAAGAGGCGTAAACATTATCGATATAAGCAACGGAAAAAAATTAAACGAGAATTTGAAAAGTGCGAGAAATTAAACGAGAAACTGAAAAATAAATCGGATTACATACCCCAAAAACTGGACTCCCAAGAAGTAATTGATACAATTATAATTGCAGGTGATGATAAAGCAAAGGACCTACCGGATGAAACAATATTGGACGATTGGATGGTGGGCTATCTAAATTCGATTGTAGCTCATCAAGAACAGAACTTGTCCATCGTAAACACTAACCAGAAGCTGGAGGACGACAGCTCCGATTTCGTTGCGGGTACTGGTTTGCCACGTAATGACAAAGCGAGTCACCTTCCGGCGAATTTGATTTTACCAGAGCATGGTAAACCATTGGATAACTTGTCGTACGACCGTATAATGTCTGCTGATGGCAATGATTGGTTAATGTCAGATGCTGCTACTGATTTTCTAGAGTCTACTCAAAGAAATCGGTGGGAATTGTCTGATGAAGCTAATGACTTTCGAATGGTTATTAATGCTCCTCAGGAACACGAGTTGTCACACATAAAGACTAACCAGAAACATTCGGATATGTCCAATAATGCGGTTTACATACCCGAAAAACTAAATCCTCAAGAAGTAATTGATAATCAAGAAATAAATGACTTTCTGGAGAAATTTATATTACCAGAGAATGTTGAAACAACGGATGATTGGTTGAATGCTTACCTAAAGACTATTACCGCTACTCAGGAAAAATCCAATATATCGGATGACTTAACCGAAGTAAATTGTACAGATATGGTGGAATCATGTAATAGTAAAGCAAATGACTTTCAGGACAACTCTATTTTGCCTAGCACTGCTAAAGCCGTGGGTGCATCAACGACCGACTGGTCCGTTATTACGGAACCTACCCATGAAGATGATATGCCACTCACTCTATTAATGAATCTAAATCGTTTCACTAATATTAATTTTCAACCTGCTGTTGAAGAACCCAAAAAGATATTGGTTGATAGCAAATTGGTTAATCAAACTATTAATATCGAACACGTGAATAATTCGGATATTGCCGCTGCGAGTAGTTGTACTTATCCGAATAAACCGAATTTTTCTGTCCGGAAAAGGCCTGTGAAAGTCAAAAAAAATATTTCTGTTGATTCCGATTGGGTGCCTAAACCGAAAAGGTCTAAAAATCCTAAGAAAAATATGCTGCTGCAATTTTTTGCTATGGAAAATATGGACTTGAAAAAAGATGCCTGCAACGTTCTGTTGGATCAATATTTAAATTCATTTAAATCAAAGACTGTCAATGCAATACAGGACGCCCTTGAGAAATATCTATCATATAGTAATGACAATAGGGACCAGAATCGAAATAAATCTGGAGATAAACCATTCGACTGCCCTAAATTTCAACTGGTCTTTATATCCGCTAGAGGACGAGTAACAGGTGCTGGTGACAAAATGTGCGACATCTTAAAAAATATGGGTGGCTTTTCTTCGAACGATTGCTTTGCCTCTGAATAGCTCTTCTTATAGTTACCTTACAACCGAACCAGTATTTTCTTGTTAACATTATTTTTCAGTTTTCTTAGAATAGCATGTTACAGTAATGCTTGAATAGCACGAATAGCATGTATGTTACATAGCATCACAATAGCACGTTACATTATCATAATAAAATATAACTAATTTGTTAATATAAAATAAAATAATATGATCTCGATCATAACCAAATTTGTATCATTTTTTCTCATCCCGTAAGTCCATAAATTCTTAAAGGTCTGCGCACTGAAGGCCAAAGTCACTGCGCAATGAAGGTCAGAAATGGACGATTTATTGACATTCGGTTGTCATTGTAAAATATTATTTCACATAATGACTAGGAAAAAATGAAAACTTTTACTTTCCATCCTAGGGTGGAAAGTGTTCTCTGGGGTGAACACCTTGAATTTCCATAGCACCAACACAGAAAAAAACATACCAGCTTGATATTGATGGCAATTTTGTTTTAATGTTGGTTTGTCGACAGAAATGAAATACTTTCAACCTCGGTTTGTAATACACTATTGATCGAACAACAGGAAAGAAAAACAAATTTTTTATTACTTATTAAACCAGTACAAAATATATTTGGCTTTTCTCAAATTATTATAAACTGTATAGTATCAACTGACAATAACTTTATTAATGAGACCCGGTGTAAATAATTAAGCCAGACTTATATCACAATGAAAAACAAAATAGAAAGTTAAGTTCTGGCTTGAACGGTTACACAACCGGTCCAAAATCACAAACAGACTAGATCTAGTATATTGGAAATTTCGAGTCAACTTTTTTTGAATATGCATAAAGGCCACCTTTTACATTGTAAAGATAAATATTTCTTTGAAAAAATCCACTTTCTATAATCATTTGAATTGCTCTTTGAGAATCGTTGCCTCGCCTGCATAAGAAAAAAGCTGAAAACAAACTCAATTTAAAAACATTAATTAAATTATTCATACGAGTACCACTTATGTTGCGACTCCCTCCTTTACTCAGTAGGTGTTGAAAAATGTCCACACAACAATTCATTTTCATTTCGTCAAATGGAGCGCATATTGTATTCGGCAGGCTACACATGTCGTATTCGGACCTGGGTCTCACATCAAAAGCGAGAACATGCTCCTGCGTCAATAATTTTGCGAAGCTAACAACATCAATGTGGTTCGAACTATCCAAAATATCGATCGTAGAGGGCTAAAACCAAACATTTGCTAAACCGCTCCCTAAAAAGGTCGATTTGTAAACCTACCATCTCGTACAAACTAGTACCACAAAATTGCTCATAATTAATTAAATCGGTGATGGTAGGATTTTCGCCGCAAACAACACATTTTGAGTTTTTCGAACGCAATCTAACGTTTCGAAAAGCAGTTGAAGTTGCATCGAACATCAACAATCGACCAGATAACACTTCCCCCCTGTCACTGACAATTTTGATCACTTCCAAAGCTTGCAATACACCAATTACACCAGGAACTAGAATTTGAGTAAAGTAATAGATATTGAAGCAAGTTAATAGTTATTTATGCTCATGTTTTTACAACGAACAAACCAAATCAAAAATTTCCAATTTATAAAATTATAAGAAATATCCTAGCCGAAAAAAAAACTATTTACCGGGTCCTAGAACACCGCCGTCCCCACAATTAGTGACAGTGCTAGCTGGTGCTGGTTCGGGGTATAAGCAGCGATAGCAAGGACCATTTTTATAATTGTAGACCGTAAGTTGACCTTCAAATTGGAGCGCAGCGCCTGATACCAGAGGAATTTTATTGAGCACACAAAAATCATTCAACAGATATCTGGTAGGCACATTATCACTTCCATCCACCACCACGTCAAATTTTTTAGTGTAGATGAGTTTTTTCAAACTGTTGCTGTCACCGTGCATTTTCATAGGAATGACTTTAACGTTCGAGTTGAAACTAAAAGGGAAAAGTACGGTTCAATCGGTGTTTCAATTTTCGTAGTTTTATGCTTTCTGTAATTTGGTATTTGACCTTGACCAACTACCGCACATGCCGAGTCGACTAATTTGCGACTATATTAAATATAGCCACCTAACGAGCAAACAATGTACTATTCGAAAGGATGCAAACAGCTCATGCGATTGTTCGCGTCATTTCAGACGTGCCATCGCGCATGGCACTTATAAACGTGTCTAAAAATTTGGTTGCTTACTCTTTTAGCTTGTTTGCTGCGGATTCAACTTTTGCCACGCCAACATCGCCCTCGTGGTGCAAAACTTGCCGGTGCAAGTTGGACAGCTCCACGTTGTCGTGATCGACTAGAGTAATTTCGCCTAAAATTCGAACAAATTAGGTTAAAGGGAAACATTTTAAATGACAACAAACCGATTCCCGCGCCGGCCAAATATAGGGCTGCTGGACAACCAAGACCGCCGGCACCAACGATAAGTACTTTGCTCTTTCGAATGGCTAGTTGCCCGTCGATAGTCAGTTGGGGCATTATCATTTGACGGCTATAACGAGCCACTTCTCCGCATGATAAGCCACCCTTGGCAAATGGGCATTCCAGTAAGGACTCTTTCCATCGCAATTGTTCTTCTAACCCTTTAATTTGAGCTCGTAGTTGCTCGATTTCCTCGATTTTCTTGTCAGGCGAAGACATGGTGTCACTGCTGTCAATTAAGTTTTACTTGTTCAAATGTCCAACTCAAAGTAAATCACTTACCGTAGCTGATACAATCAGGAATTTAAAGGTTGGAACTTGTTAGAAAGAAACTGCTGGAGCTGGAGCCATATGTGAAGTTGGTTAAGTTCGAGGAGATTCGGATTTTATTGTTTACCTTTCACCCCATTGGTTGACATGGGTAACGCAGATAATATTACAGATGTCTGTTCATACTTTTAGCTTTTGTGTATAGATGACACTAGTAATATTGTTTTGGTTTTATATAAATAGTAGATATTTTAAAGATATAAAATGTATTTAAAAAAATGTTACGTAATATAAAAATTTAAATTATTTCTAATAAAATTTAACGCAATTTTAAAATGCAATTGTAAATTGAAAGAAAATAAATATTTGCTGGAATAACTGTATATGAAGTTGCCTAAAAGTGATATCATCTTCTTTAACTTAAAATTTGCTGATAGTAAGTGTAGATGGCGCATTTATTTGCAATTTTTGATACATGTTAAGCCGAACGTCCACGCAATCGTCGAGCGGAGCAGCGCAATTATAATAATACGTTTTTAATGTTGTTAATAATTATTGCAACTACATACTAGAGTTTGTATTAAATTTATATTAATTGTAATGGGAAGAAAAAAGAGTGTGTTGTGTTTGTGTACAAACTGTTAATGGAAAGTGGGACTATTCCATCACATTACATTTGTAAGTGTTTACTTAAAACTTTAATTTATTATTAAATGATTTATTGTAATCCGTTCGGACCCCCGCTTCAATTTTCTCACATAACCTCTTCAATTCTGACTATACGCAATTCCAAAAAGGGAATACAATAGAATGTGAAGCAATTATGTAAAGTTTTTCACAACAAAAAAAACTATAAACCCCCAGTGCACGTTTCGCTTGTTAAATTTGAATGGCAAGTTACATAAAAGTGGCATTAAAAAAGAAATTGTTTTCCAACTCTTTCTGCTACAGTTAGTATTGTACAACAGAAATCTGATAACTGAAACACGTGTCAAGAAATGCTTCCGACTTCCGAGAACAGTTGTAGATTCGCAAAGTCGATAAATTTCGATCCGCGCGGCCGTCCACTAGGTCGGTGGTGGACGGTGCCGGTGACACAAAGCGGCCGGCGACGTGGCGAAGAGCTGATCTCAACAAGTATCCTGAGATAATCTCAGCTCTGATCCGCTCCACTTTACGGTCTCTTTTCTTCATTTGTTTTTCCTGCTACCGATTTGGTTTGAGTACCGAACTGCTCTTCTTTGACTTGTTTTGCCCGCGAAAAATCGATCACGAAATAAAAATCCATCAAGTTTATAATACTTTTAATATTCCAAAATGATCAACAGAACAAAATTCCATAAAAATATAAAACAATTGTTTATTATAATTAATAACCACTACATACAACGATCATAATATATAATAAGTATATTTGAATTTATATTCAGAGTTGCATTTCTTCAATTATTAAATTACACACTTAGGTAAGTATAATGTGAGTATTATGTTGTATAGAATGAAAGCAAAGGATTGAAGAGAACTTAATTGAAATTGAATTGATTGATTTGCTTAAGATATTTTTCGGACAGAGTCACTTCAAATGTTCAGAACAAACAGCCTTAAAGAAACATTTTATAGAGGCACACTCATTAGACAATTAAAAAATATCAACATTAATATTACATTAGACAGCAAGATATAATTAAAGTATGTATATCTATATTATGTTGAACTTAACAAACCCTTTTTTATACATCATGCTATATAATAGCAATATTTTGGTCGTTTTGTCGCAATTGTGCAATTACGATATCTAATACAATATATTATTTATATATACACATTTTTATTTTGTTTGCTTTTTTTTTACAATTTTTTAAATGATACAAAAATACATATAATTATATTTATTTAAATTATCACACAAGAACACATCTTGTAATTTTTCATTTTTTTTTCTTTTGAATTATTAATCCTCACACAATTTGGCAGGATTTTATATATACGAATGTTCTATCAGTTTTTGGGAATGAGATCTGTTCAAAACTGGCCTGCGAATGATTTTAATCAGCACTGAACCGAACCAAGGAACACGTAACATTTTGGGTTGGGAATAATTGTGCAGATTTTCCAATCCGGAATAATACTGTCAATTTGCTAAATAGGGAACTGATAGACATTCTTGTACTAATATAAATACAGTATAATCATTATTTACATTTTTTCGCAATTATTTCCCTTTACTTAGCCAAGGATAACCAAATTAATATTTACAATATCTCATTTTAAATTGAAACTTGGAATTCATAAATTGGAACTTTTTTTAAACCCACTACTACATAATTGAAAAGGAAATATTGAATAGATTATTGTTAAAATTCATTTAGATTGTTCTTTGAAGAATAAAAGAATAATTTACAGCAAGTGAGTCTGAAGGTAGAAAAAATTCAATTACGCTTCAGATTTTTGAAAAGCATGATTATTGTGAAAATGCACCGGCGTGGAATTGATTCTTAGTGAAAAAAATTAATTGATTTTTATAATCGAATATTATGAGACATAGGGATGCTGGAAGGGCATGCAGTTATTTTTTTATTAATTTTTTTGTTGTTGTTTTGGAATAAACGGTCAACATTAGCGTATCATATAACATTATAAATTTAAAAGCACAAACTTTTATTGTTTATTTATTTTCAGCGTAATAAATATTATATATTTTTGTATTTATTTAATAAATTATACATGATGCAATATGTACCTATATAGTGTTTTATAATTCACATAAAAAGCATATTTCCATTTTACACAATATATTTCTACATATACATATTTTATATACACAAAAAGAGACGTCGCTTGCAGACATAAATATAATTTTATTAATGTATTTATTATATATTTCGATTATATATTTGCTGCATTATTCGCACCGTATATAAAAATATTTTACATAAATAGAGCATTACATCATAATTGCATCGCATTATGCGATCCTCCCGCATTTAAATGTTGGCCAAATCTGCACTTATCCGAAATCAAGTTGACGCGCCAGCCTTGTTTCCAATACTCGTCCATCCAAAATCTAAGCTATATCACCTCAAAAATGTAGTCAAAAAATATGTTGTTTGGAATTGCAAATGAAATCTGAGCACGCTGCTACGCTTGCTTGAAAACTTTGGGAAAAATATGGGAAACATTCGATTTTTCGATTCGTATTTACAGCATCCCTCTCTCATATAGGCGAGATTTGGCTAAAATATTTCATTATCGCAAAATTAGTTTATCACACCGAAATTTGCTGGAGCACAAAACTGCACAAAACTAGAGCAAAATGTATGTAGTACGGCATAATAACTAATGAAGTTATTGTAGCAGAAGATGAGGCAAGAGCACTGGCAGCAGTTTGAAGACACTGCTGAAAATCCTGATAGTCTACACGAGTAATTGCACAATAATGAGTATGGGCACAATTTGCATCACATCCGGATGTTTGGGGACTGCCGTTGATTCGCACAGAATTCGCTTTGTAATACCTGCAAAACATCAAACATAACAATTTGTTGGAAAAAGAAAAATCACATTCGTTATGATTATTATACATGTTTATATTATATCGCATAAATAACGAGATCAAATAATGAATCTCCTTATTCAACTTTACACACGCCGTCCTCGGCTCATTATTATTGCAGAAATCTAGACACAAAATACACATATAATAGAATTATTCTGAAAAGTTGCACAGATCAAAAGCTCTCTTTATTTCAAATTTTAACTACGTATTCGCAAAGTTTCGGTCATTATCACTAATTGTCGGAATTTTTCTATTTACCTGTTGAAAATCACATTTTCGTGAAAACTTTGATGGGTCATTTTATCGGTTAATGAATGCAGACTTAATGGATTTATATCGTTGATCCCATAATAGGAGCTGAAATTGTATTCAACCAGCCATTCGGCCTCACGGTTCGGATTCTCATTCGCTACAGTCAAATCCAGATAATACTGAGTGTAGTCCAAAACCTGCAATTGACGTTTTATATTTTTTACTAAAAAAATACGCTTCATTGTGTTGTGCGAATAATATACCTGTCCAGTGTCTTTGTCAAATTTGTAAATTCGCAAACCGGGATTGTTTGGGCCGTCATTGTTGAGTTTGGGGGTAATGGAAGGTGCCAGCATAGCCCATGACACTGGACTCCCTGCCACATTAATAATGAACATTTTACAGTTTTAGTTAAAAGACAAACAGAACATTATTAAATATTCATTACCACCAACCAATTTCACTCATTCACATCAAATTCATTGTTTAATATGTCTTTGCGTCGTGGAAGAAGCGACTGCACGAAAAATGGTGGTAAATTAAAACAGGGACATGAAAGGTTCCTCTTTAATTATCTAAAAAAGTTCGAATATTCTATAGGAAAAATACAACGCCAGTATTGCATTGTACTAACAGATTAAACTGAAAAGCAGTGAATATTAAATAAAATATTCCTATAGAGTCAAAATCAGATTTAAGCTTCTTTTTTTGTTACTATTCTGCATTTTTCAGTATTTTTATTCACAGAGCTAATTCTTTTATTGCTACGTTATGAATGAAAATCATATCTATACTTTTCACGGGGAAGGCTGTACTAAATGTACGTTGACATAGATCTTAATTTTACGTCATGACTATTGATGACGTAACTTCTTAACAAATGAATCCAAGTATATAATTGAATTAATAATTTTTCAAAAATACATTGAGCTATAAAGTATCACGTAAAAGTACTTCTAACCAGGGATTAAAGTGACAAAACAAGCACAATATTTCAGTGAAACAAATAGGTATTGATTATTCGAACGATAAATATGTAATGCCGTTTTAAATAAACTTTGCGTTCAATTTTTAACGTAATACGTTGTGTCAATACGTAATTTAAATATTTAATGTGATAAGTTATTGTATATAATAGAAATTGAATAGTAAATGAGTACTGAAAATTGAATGAAAATGCAACTTTTTGCTCACGGTTTAAATAAATTCTACATGATATCGATATTACATGTTGCGGTAAACCTCAAATACGAAATTAATTACTTTCGTGAGAATTGTTGAAACTAGATCATATTCGCGATAATCTTGTAGTCAGGCATAGCCACATTATGGTAATGGTAGTAATATGCAGTTTTGAATAAAAAAAAACACCAAATTAGAATTACAGAGCTAACACCAACAAAATGCTTGCTGAACTGAGATCTCTAGCGACCAATTTAAATTTAAGCGAATTTTCAGCGAACTTCGCACAGTATCAATTTCAATGCTATTACATATGTTCAATTATTGACTCTACAGATTCAAATTAGCTTCGATTATTATAATCCAGACAGATATGCACAATGCAAAATGACCAGCAGGGTTTTCCACAAACCTCAATACTTAAAATATTTTGAATTTGGTAGCTATTCGAAAATATTTTCTAGTTGCAATGCAAATAGTTTGTTTGATTTATTAAATCCACACAGAGGCATTTTTGTTGCACTTTTTTTTTCGAAAAGCGAATACGTGAATTCACCGAGTTTAATTAATATATATTTAAATGCTCACGCTATCAAATGAATGGAAACAATTTGAAAGTCCCTACTTAATTACAAACACAAGCATACCTTTACAAACTCTGATGTGTGAGTAATATGACGTATTATTAAATATTTATAAAATAGGTTATTTTTCGTTTCAAACAAATTAAATTGCAAATTACATGCTTCTTTGTTCGCTTTTCACAAAACCCAGCTTCAACATAATCAAACGAAAAAAACGAGGTTTTTAATTGATTTGTACAAATGAATGAATATCAGTTAAAGTAAATATATGTAATTAGAAAATGATTCAAAATAAATAAACAATTACGAAAAATTGGCGAACAAAAAATGTTCAGCTAAAGCGCAAAGCAAATGCAAGCGAAAGATGACTATGTAACAGAACTGTGTGTATTCCGGTGTAATTAGATTTGTTAAACTTGCAAGGTTCACCGCGCAAATTGAAAATCATACACACAAACATTTATAAAGTCAAAAAATTTGTTGCTGCACAAACAAGCACACATATGGGTCAAGTATATTTATACAACACAAACACGGGGGTACCAGCATAAAATGACGACATTACAAAAGATCAAATGTCCGGCCATGGAATAGGAAACATGAACGAAATTGTTGCTGCAATAATAAGTGTGAAAACGTTCAACACCTGCAACAAAATCATCAACAGGCGTATTACAAAAGCGATTTAAAGTGCGCTCTGGAAACAAGGAAAAAGTTTTCTACCAAATGATTACAACGCAACTTTTTGATTATAACACAGAAGGCTGTGGCAACATCCGTTTTGGCTTCAAGATGAGAAATCAACTCATTGTTTTTGAGTTCTTTTAAAATATACCAGTCCTTTTGCATTTTATTTTCATTTCGACTTCGAAGCCATGTGTCGAGTTTAGAGCTTCTCAACGGAATGGATAGTTAAGGATAAAAAAAATCGTTTCCTAAAATGTAACTGGACCGAGATTTGACTCATTCGCCTTGTTTATGAGTTGGAAACATGACGTCACATCGAGAGATAAAGAAAAGTTCTAAAAATTGGTGAAGAACTTTTGGTTTTTAGTATACCTCTAGAAAATATCCAATTTTTGGAATGTTTCCTCACCTTGACGTCCTGCTTCCATCTAATAAACGAGATGAACAAGCCAGATCTGGGTCCAGCTACATTTGGAGATGTTTTTCCTGTACATTCAGTAGCTATAATATATTTACTAAACTCGACCCTTAAAGTTAATTGAATGGCAATTTCAAAAATACCACATAATGAACCGTTTTAATCATTTAATATTAACAATAATATTATTTCCAAGTAGGTTAACTGGCTTTAATTGTTATATAAAGCCACCGGCTGCCACTACACGTTTTCTCGACTGAAGCAACACCAGCAGGAAAATTATACCACTATATAAGTAGTGTATATACTATCTTCAATATATATGTATATAAGTCTTATAATCTCCATGTAGAGCCCGGTGTATTTTGCGAACATCGTTTGCAAAGTCCAAACAACATTAATGCATACTTAACTAAATAATATCCTTAAGACCAACTAAGTTCTACAACTACTGGGGTACAACCACAATTACTAATACATTGAATAACGACATTCGGTCGGTACAGTTTCGGGTTAGACTTTTCGTGAATCACTTACGAATTTTCCGAATTTATTTTGTTTATCCTAAATAAACGCTGATAAAGCAAGCTTTGCATGTATGTTTGGAAGGCTATTTAATATTTACTCATATCCGCAGACTGATTGGTTTTCAATCACGCATCCTTAATAGGATAAGCTTAGTAGTGAGTGCAGGACTATCTCTCTCTCAGTCTCTGTGCTGTGTGTTTGCATTTAGTGAAAATTTTGCTTCATACGGAGCTTTACTTTATAATGGGAAATATTTACTAATACGGGGTGTTTAAAACTATTTTAAACTAATTAATATTATAGCGACTACGCGCTCCGTGAAACTAGATCATATTTAGAAAACCTGAAACTT
Organism: Cryptophagus acutangulus; assembly: GCA_963556235.1. Taxonomy (NCBI): domain Eukaryota; kingdom Metazoa; phylum Arthropoda; class Insecta; order Coleoptera; family Cryptophagidae; genus Cryptophagus; species Cryptophagus acutangulus. The sequence continues at coordinate 11,956,590 of OY744557.1, forward strand.
GTAGGTAACTTTAAAATCGAATTTCGGCAAACTGCAGGTAATAACGATATGCTCATGTTTGATTTGAACAAGATGCATCACTCGATTTTATTTATTTATTTTTCTGGATAAGCATATACACAACAACTGTCTGTTTGTTAGGCTACAACAAAGTTTGCTCGCCGGAGACCGAAATGGTAGAAAGTGGGTTAAATGAACAAAGTTTTGCAGAATTTAATTCCAGTCGAATGGCGACTCGTCGTTTCGAAAATATCTGACTGAAGAACGAGGAAAAGATTCCGTTTGCATGAGAAACGTTCACAAACGGAATTGACTTCAGAGGTGCTTACTACAATGCACACCCTGTATATGAAAAATTATAATATCTCCTTTATGTGCACTCTTATTGGATTAAATTTTAGGGAGTAATAGCGTATGGAATTAAGTGCATTACTTAGTTATCCCCAGTAAGTAGATGTGGGATTAGTTCTAAAATCAAAGATATTATTGATTTAAGCCAGATGCTGATGAAATTATAATACTTCTACCAGACAAGTTAAATTAAAACGCCGGTAGTAGTATAATTGCGAAAACGTTTTTAAAATTAAAGCTGCTGCATAAACCGAGCATATATGATGATAATAAAATGATTTTATTGATACTTATTGCGTTTTATATTATTTGAAATTTATAAGAGAACCATTTTTAGCAATGCATAAAACGATACAGGGAATAAAAGTTGAAATTGAAATTCTAAAATTAGCTATAGTTGCCGTTGAATTGATACCAAGCTTATATATTATTTATATTTACTAGTTTATTATTGTATAGGAAAATCCTCAAACAGTTGGAAAAATATAAGCCTGAAATCTGTTCTATACTATATATATATTCTTTCTTTTGTGCAAAGTACCTATGAACCTATGTATTATTAGGTATTATATAGAAAAGTAAGTTTCTACTTACTTGAAAAAGAAAATCTGAAACTAATCTTGTTATATTTTCGCTCGCAAACATATAAATAGTTACAAAATACATATTACTTTCTTAACGAATTAAATTGCTTTTACAAAACAATGCTGACCGAAATTTTATATTTATCTCTAGACGATCCAAATTGATAATTGGCTGCCGTTTTTCCTGAGCTTGGCGTCACCCCTATGAGCTTTTTCCAATAGAGTTGGTATAGAATCAGAAATGACCGTAATTCGTTTTCATACAGAAACTAATTATGTGTGAGTTAAAATTCTGTATCAATATTTAAACAAAATAATTTTTGCGATTTAAGTTATTGGCGAAGGCGCCAGTTTTTCTTACTTTATAAACTTTTTTTTTTCGTAAGTTCAGTTTCTTGTTTCTTTTGTGTTTTGATAAATGGCGTCTACGATCGACTAAGAAATAATTTCGATACCAGCGCCATATAAGAGAGCTTAGCGGAGTGACGCTAAGCGCAAGTAAAAGGCGTCAATTGCTAATTTGGATCGCCTATAGTGTTTCGCCACCACTGCAGTATAGACAAAAGTAAATACCGAACGCATATACATTTCCATTACAAAGACAAAGAAAACAATTTGAAATTGACAACAAAACATTTTTTTCATTTTGTTTCGTTTATTGTAACGTATTTTGTTACTGATACGGACGACAAAGTTTCAAAAGCATGCGAAAATTCTTAGCATATTTGAAAACAAATCGCCGCAATTTGCGTATGCCAGCAATTCGATTAACATTTGAAAACAATTGAAAATCGTTATCAAGACATAAATCAAAATGCACAATCGCTTTTATACATTTTATTACTTGTTCAAAAACGGATTTAAATTTGATTCAACTTACCGTCCTCTCCATAAATCACCCTGAACGTATCCGAATGTAAATGGCCAAAGAATTGGCCTACGATAATGGTAGCATATTTGCGTACAAGTTGCAAATATCTTTTATTGTGATGCTCCGTGTAGGCAATGTGTGCCTGCTGTCCATGTGCTCCCCTTTGTCGTTCGTCTGATCCTGGAGGCATGTGTCCTACCAGGTACACCTGCAACAAGCGGAAATTTTAAACGAGCCCTTAAAATTCAATCAAGTTAACACTCCAACAAACACCTATTTATAATTCCAAATAGTTGCTGGATTTTGCATTTACAAGTTTTAATAACATTTTCGTAAATTAGAAATCCCTGAGTTCAAGTTTTCTATGTTGGCTTGAAACAAATTTAAAGTGTTTTGAATGGACTGCAGCATGTGAGAGGAGGAGAGTCCTTTTAAAGTTCAAGTTGGATAGACTGAGTGCAAAAGTGAAGTAGTGCATAATACGGTGGACAGTTTCCCAATTCAACGTACGTTAGTCCGTTACGAGAAAATCGCATTTTCTTTCTTTTAATATCAGCCTGCTTGACTAGAATAAAATTTATGATTTTCTTTGAGTTTGATCTGGCCGGTGCCTGTTTTATAGGCACAGCATGCGTGTGCATGCCATGACTCGTGACAGGGGCTATACACGCGTCATATGCGGCATTTTCAAACTCATAAAACTAGAAAAAAAGACGGGTGCACATGCTGTTTGGGGTTTCTTCTTGTCGGAACATTGAGCGAAATGAAGCCATTTATACAAAGAGCAAAACACGAGGCACGTGTAGGGTCACTATTTCCACGAGATTATACACCATGCTCCAGTTTATCTTAAATTACTATACGTACGTACGTACGTACTACAATGTTTGTTTGTTTCCACGCTATTACACATGACCTGAAAGCCACTTTAGGTTAATATCAAATTAAAAACGAGCCACCCTTTTTTTGCTTTTCCAAAAAACCCCTCTTTTGCATAATGGTCTCTAAACTTAAGATTCCATGTTTCAATATTATGCATATTTGCATATAGAAAAGGGTTCAGTTATGTATGCTAATCAGAGAATTTTGAATTTTCTAACAAAATAAATTCGACAAAGACATATTATTTATGGCGAAGCGGACGAACACATTTTCATTCCATGCGATCTAGCTAGTCGCTTTTTCACAGAAATATAAAATCTCTAAAGTTTATCGACTTTTTCAGTGAGATAATAATGAAATCCTATAAAATCACTACTATCTCAATTACTTGAAACTTTTTCACTCCATAATGGCTCTTTGTCAGTCGATTGAAATAATACTAAAATCGTTATTAAGACCTTTCCCTCAGTTCGCGAAATAAATTAAAGTTTCAAATACTTAGATTTAATTTAAGATCACCAAACTATTAATAAGAAAAGTTTTAATGAAATACCGAATATATTTGTCTTTTACAGTTCAAATAGTTTAACATTTTTTTTTCAGCTGTTTAAATTAAATATTGAATGTTAATTTAGAAATTTTAAACTTAATGAGAAGTTTTTATTTATTCAATTTATGTTTATTTGAAAAGTTGTTCAAACTTAACAACCAAAACTGGTTGAACGCATCGAATACAATAAACAAATTCATATTCTATATAATAACGAGCAGTCTATAGTTGTAATAGTCAGAACCAAATGCGAAATATGCTAGAATGTGCTTATAAATTCAAACTATTTTGTATATGAAATTTTCTTTTTGAAGGAAATACTTTTTCTTTGACATTCTAGATGTAATAAAATGCATGATGTACTCTTCAAAGTTAAAGAATTTAATACCATTAAATAATCTATTTTTGTTCATTTCATTAAAAAGACAAATTTTAACGAAAAGAAACTATTTAAAATATTCGAGTAAGTGTGGAAATAATAAAATGTAGCTTGTAATTAAAACTTTTTATAATCAGCAAGTATTTGCATAATTAGTAAAAAGACTAAAGCAGGAAACTTTATTATATCCCCATATTATTAAACATATAAGAATAGTTTAAAAAGTAATTAAACTTTTGTTATTAAAATGGCATTATTCGTGTAAATCCATATTTAATGTTTTTCTTCAACGATAAAGATTCATCTAAAACAAAGTACTCTCGAAAGTACTATTATAGCAATCTGGCAAATTAGGATCTTTTTGAAGCTGCTCTTTTTAAGCTTAGTATACTCGTAGTAATAAAATGTTGAATGTCTTTAAATAGAAAATGATAATAAACCGAAATATTTAGAGATGAAACAAAATGTATGAAAGCACGACAAAGAACAATTGAAATAAGTAAGACAACAAGTTGTGAAGTATATTGCACAAAAAGCATTGTGCTACTTCTACACACTAGATTTGTGTAAACAACTTAAAAATTTTAACGGACCCGCTTTTCCGGCGCTTTAAAACAATAGTTTTAATACACTTGAAATATTCAGTGCTGTGCTATTTTTGCAGGAAATAATATAAAATGGATAAAGTGTGGTTGTTTAGTAGGAACATTGAAGAGCAAAAGGAAAATGATATGAGTGGAATTTGCGTTTAAACATAGAAGAAAATTCTTTCAAAACATTTTATTACGTTTGTCACCCTAACGATCATCACATTTATATACCGAATTTATTCGTTTCTCATGCTGTGCTCAAATGTTATTGTTTCCTTGCTAGTATTGTTCTCTGCATGCCGCCAACGCAATTCTTCGCGCTTCGTTGCACAACTCTATTTTTCTTTGATTTTTCCCGGCTTGCTTAGCTGATTTTCATTTCTTCGATACAAATTGTCGTTAATAATTGGTGGGGTGGATTAACTTCGAGTTAATTCGTGGGTCAGTGACGTAGCGTTCAAGATCCATCCAGCCAACTAACTATATGCAGTGCAGTAGCAAAAAAAGTATATAAAGTAAAATAATTTTCTGGACTCGTGTCTT